>WNWK01003526.1:0-164518 GCA_009830355.1 Cherax destructor
AAAAGTTTAGATTTAGAAAGGATATAGGAAAGTATTGGTTTGGAAATAGGGTAGTTGATGAGTGGAACAGTCTGCCTAGTAGGGTTATTGAAGCAAGGACCTTGGGTAGTTTTAAATTTAGGTTGGATAAATTCATGAGTGAAAGGGGTTGGATTTGAGTGGGAATTGCACATGAGTAAATAAAATTATCAAAGCTTATTTCTTGGGTAGCATTGAAAATATTCTGTTAGTGGGATGGAATGTGAAGGACCTGCCTAGAATGGGCCAACAGGCCTGCTGCAGTGTTCCTCCTTTCTTATGTTCTTATGTTCTTATGTTCTTGGGAAGAGTTTCAGGTCCTTTGTTATGTTCCTCTTCACAGAGTCGTGAGATGTTACGCTTCTGTGAGGTGTTGTTTTTGTTAGTGTGATGTGACTGTGAGGTGTATTCTGCCTCTTTATAAGCCTTCTTCTCACGTTTCCTTTTATAGTTCCTTGATAATGTGAGTAGTCACGAAAGCGCTTGGAATTCTTTACTGTGATCTTTTTACATATATATATATATATATATATATATATATATATATATATATATATATATATATATATATATATATATATATATATATATATATATATATATTATTTTTGCCGATTAGGTAAAACTGGTCAATTAGCAAGAACTCATCTAAAATTAAGTCCTTTTTAAAAATTTCTCTTATACGTTTAAAGATATATTTTTTCATTTATGTTAATGTAAGAATTTATAATTTTGTACCAAGAGAAACTTTGAAAACCTACCTAACCTTATTACAACAAGCGCAATTTAATTTAGCCTAACCCAACTAAATATATTTTAGATACGTTAACATTAATTTAATAATAAACAAACACAATGAAATATATTTTTTCGTTATGTTCAGAATGATTTTGGCGAAATTATTGCATACACAAATTTTCACTTGTCTTATATGGCAAGGTGAGCGTTGCTATTTAAGCCAAAATCGCAAGTTTTACCTAATCGGCAAATATATATATATATATATATATATATATATATATATATATATATATATATATATATATATATATATATATATATATATATATATATATATATATATATATATATATTGCGATTAGTAAAACTGGTCAATTAACAAGAACGTATCTAAAATTAAGTCCTTTCTAAAATTTTCTCTTATACGTTTAAAGATATATTTTTTCATTTATGCTAATGTAAGAATTTATAATTTTGTACCAAGAGAAACTTTGAAAACCTACCTAACCTTATTACAACAAGCGCAATTTAATTTAGCCTAACCCAACTAAATATATTTTAGATACGTTAACATTAATTTAATAATAAACAAACACAATGAAATATATTTTTTCGTTATGTTCAGAATGATTTTGGAAATATTGCATACACAAATTTTCACTTGTCTTATATGGCAAGGTGAGCGTTGCTATTTAAGCCAAAATCGCAAGTTTTACCTAATCGGCACGACATATGTATATATATATATATATATATATAGGTGGGGATTTAATTTTGGAGTGGTAAATTTTTACATTAACATACATGAAACAGTACATCTTTAAACGAATAAGAGAAAATTTTGGAAAGGAGTTAATTTTAAATGAGTTCTTGATAATTGACCAATTTTACCTCTTCGGCACAACATATATATTTTAATGGACACTTGTCAGTGCTCAATGACAACCCATATAAAGACAGAAACTCAGAAGATTAATAGATCTGTATATTGCGATCCCCTTCTGGGATAATCTTCAGCAAATACATAAGTAAAAGAAAATGAATACACAGGGAAGGTTGCACCTCACCCCCTACAAGGAAGTGGCAGGTGGGGGGACGTAAAGAAGACAGTACCTGTGGTGATTTCAAATCAAAATTCGCCCTCAAGAAGTACACACTGAAAGACACATTCATTAAAAGATGAAGGGATATTATAAATAAAGAATATGGAGAAGAGAACAGAAGACGAAACACAATGAGGTGGAGGTGTCATTACCATACAGAAAGCTCGCAAACACTCCCATTTATTCCACCTCATCAAACAAGTCACCATTTGCGTTAAGCGCCTTAGAATGTGGGAATTTACATTTGACATCACGAAAAATATTGCTTAAAAAGAATGTGGTAGGCGCATCGGTAGGGATTTACCTGCCAGTCCCTGCGAAACGACAGTAGCCTCTTTGCGTAGGACACCGCTAGGTTGATTTTGCTCTGATGTAGTCTAGTGGCTTAAGTCTCTTGATATATTGTCTTCTTCTCTCAGAGATGAGCAAGAAAAAGGTAAAGATCGGTTTATTTGCGACCTTTTAATGGCTTTATGATAATGGGACTGGCAGCACAGCGCCCACGAAATCAAAATCTGTGAAAGGAAAAATGGATTTAATTCAGCTAAATTTTAGGGTTATTTCTTGTCTGGGCTCCTACAACAACACTTAGTGAGCTCTGAACTTGCTGGTACCTTTCTGAGGCCTGGCACTTATCCTGAGTCCTCGCACTTATCGTAGCTTATATTCTGAGCCTTAGCACTTTCCTTGGTACTAACCCTCATTATCCTGTCAATAATCTAGGTTTTGGCACTAAGTATATGTAGTGACTTCTGACCTCATCTTATGCGTTGGCATTTAGCTTGAGGCTGCACTTAGCCTGAACCTGGACACTTATTCTGGCACTTTCTTGAGTCATGAGCCCTGCTACTTGTCTTGAATCTTGCTACATATCCCAAGCCCTGACACTTATTCTGAACCCTTGCACCTATACTAAAGCCTGGCAATTTTCCTAGACTTATCCTATTAACTGGTCTTTTCTCTGTGTCTTGACACTTATCTTCAGTACTCTGCTTCTCTTGGCACTTAATCTGAGTTCCAGCATTTATTTTGACATTTATTTTGAGTCATGACAAATATTTCGAGACCTGGCACTTATCCTGCCACTTATTATAAGACTTGGCATTTATCCTGGTTAATGACAATTTTTTCGAACCTGCACACTTATTCTCAGTCTGAACATTTAAGCCGAGTTCTGGAACTAATTATTGTGTCTTGGTTCCTAGTGAATTTACATCACTCGAGAGCAAACGTTCAACTGTCAGTGATTCACAACGTAGTACATTCCACTGGCTATATGATATAAACACGCCTACACACACACACACACACACATACACAATGATGATGATGATGACTGCTATGATGTCTGGGGACATCATAGCAGTCACAGAAATGAAACTCACTGAGACAATAAGAGACGCAATCTTCCCACCGGGATATCCGATCCTGAGGAAAGATAGAAGGAGAAAAGGGGGAGGAAGGGTTGCAATGCTCATAAAATACCGATGAGGATTTGAGGAAATGGAAGGCATGGACGAGATTGGAGAAAGGGATTACATAGTAGGTACAATTCAGTCTGGGGAGCATAAGGCAGTCATTGCAGTGATGTATAATCCACCACAACTGCAGGAGGCCAAGAGAGGAATACGAAGAGAAGAACAGAACAATGACGGACACACTGGCTGAGGTGGCAAGAAGAGCTCACTCGAGCAGAGCAAAGTTACTGGTTATGGGCGATTTCAACCACAGGAAGATCGATTGGGAAAACCTGGAGCCACATGGGGGTACCGAAAAATGGAGAGCCAAGATGATGGATGTGGTTCTGGAAAACCTCATGCATCAACAGAGAGAGAGTGGAGGATGAACCAGCAAGACTAACTAACCATATTGAAATCATTTAAATCAGTCAAGGCGCTTAATTTATCAACTAAATCTAAGTTGTTTTTAACATTAAAATTAGAAATTTTTCCAACAATTGGGCTCAAAATATCAACAAGCCATTTAGAAAGTTTATAAGAAACTGAACCTATGGAGCTAATAATTGGTCTAACAGGATTACCAGGTTTGTGTGTTTTAATTAATCCATACATATAAGGTAAAGATGGATTAGTGGAAGTAAATTTTTTAATTAATTCATCTTTGCCCTTCAATAGATGCTTTATTGTTTTATTGAAATTGCTAAATTAAAACACACAAACCTGGTAATCATGTTAGACCAATTATTAGCTCCATAGGTTCAGTTTCTTATAAACTTTCTAAATGGCTTGTTGATATTTTGAGCCCAATTGTTGGAAAAATTTCTAATTTTAATGTTAAAAACAACTTAGATTTAGTTGATAAATTAAGCGCCTTGACTGATTTAAATGATTTCAATATGGTTAGTTTTGATGTTACCTCCTTGTTTACAAAAGTTCCAGTTGATGATTTACTAAAGTTCTTATCTGAAGAACTGGTTAATTACGATTTACCATTGTCAGTTCCTACTATCATTAAACTTATTAAACTTTGTATTGTTGATGCAAAATTTGTATTTAATGATGAGTTTTACACTCAGAAGTTTGGTATAGCAATGGGAAATCCTCTTTCACCTGTTATTAGTAATTTATATATGGAATTTTTCGAAACAAGATTGTTTAACACAATCCTTCCCAATAGAGCTAAGTGGTATAGATATGTTGATGACATTTTGTGCCTTATGCCTAAGAATGTAGACATAAACCATTTCCTTGTTAAATTAAATAGCTTAGCTCATTCTATAAATTTTACTGTTGAATTTGAAGTAAATAACTCATTGCCTTTCCTAGATGTTTTTATTATTAAGGGTAACATTGATTTTAAATTTAAAATTTACAGAAAACCTACAAATAATTGTTCCTATGTACACTATTATTCTTCACATCAAGATAGATTTAAAGTGTCGGTTTTCTCTTCTATGTTTTTGAGAGCTTTACGCATTTGTAGTCCAGAGTTCATAGATGAAGAAATCTCTAAAATTTATGAAATAGCTAATGATTTAAAATACCCAAGAAACATAATTGATAAATCTTTTAAAATAGCTAGAAATACTTTTTACAATCCAAAAAGGGACAACCAACCTTATTCAACCAAAAATATGTTGGTTCTCCCTTACCATGAAAACTTGGTTGATATGCCTTCTTTTCTTAAGAATACATAAGAACATAAGAACATAAGAAAGGAGGAACACTGCAGCAGGCCTGTTGGCCCATACTAGGCAGGTCCTTCACAATCCGTCCCACTAACAGAATATTTGCTCAACCCAATTTTCAATGCTACCCAAGAAATAAGCTTTGACAATTCTACCCACTCATGCGCGAGTCCCACTCAAATCCAACCCCTCTCACTCATGAATTTATCCAACCTAAATTTGAAACTACCCAAGGTCCTAGCTTCAATAACCCTACTAGGCAGACTGTTCCACTCATCAACTACCCTATTTCCAAACCAATACTTTCCTATATCCTTTCTAAATCTAAACTTATCTAACTTGAATCCATTATTGCGGGTTCTCTCTTGGAGAGATATCCTCAAGACCTTATTTATATCCCCTTTGTTAATACCCATTTTCCACTTGTATACCTCGATCATGTCTCCCCTCATTCTACGTCTTACAAGTGAATGTAATTTTAGGGTCTTCAATCTTTCTTCGTAAGGAAGATTTCTAATGCTATGTATTAATTTAGTCATTCTACGCTGAATGTTTTCTAACGAATTTATGTCCATTCTGTAATATGGAGACCAGAACTGAGCTGCGTAATCTAGGTGAGGCCTTACTAATGATGTATAAAGCTGTAATATAACCTCTGGACTTCTGTTGCTAACACTTCTTGATATAAATCCCAGTAATCTATTTGCCTTATTACGTACGCTTAGGCATTGCTGTCTTGGTTTAAGGTTGCTGCTTACCATCACCCCCAAGTCCTTCTCGCAATCTGTATGGCTAAGTTCTACGTTATTTAACTTATAAGTGCTTGGGTTATGGACACTCCCGAGCTTCAGAACCTTGCATTTATCTACATTGAACTGCATCTGCCACTTTTCTGACCACGAATTAAGTTTGTCTAAATCTTCCTGAAGTTCTATGACATCTATGTTTGAATCAATTATCCTACCTATCTTCGTGTCGTCGGCGAATTTGCTCATATCACTAGTAATTCCCTCATCAAGGTCATTGATATATATTATAAATAACAATGGGCCTAAGACTGATCCCTGTGGAACACCACTTGTTACAAGTCCCCATTCGGATTTAACTCCATTTATGCACACTCTCTGCTTCCTATTGGTGAGCCATGACTCGATCCATGACAGCACTTTTCCCCCAATGCCATGAGCTGCCACTTTCTTTAACAGTCTCTGGTGCGGTACTCTATCAAAAGCCTTACTAAAGTCTAAATAAACAATATCGAATTCTTTATCGTGATCAACAGCCTCAAAAGCTTTACTGAAGAGGGTTAATAAATTAGATAGGCAGGAACGGCCCCTCGTGAATCCATGCTGGGTATCATTAATCAAATTATGGTTATCTAGATGGCTTCTAATAATATCAGCTATAATTGACTCTAGTAATTTGCCTACAATTGAGGTCAGGCTTATTGGGCGGTAGTTTGACGGTAGTGACTTGTCCCCTGCTTTAAAAATAGGAATTACATTAGCCATCTTCCACATATCAGACACTACACCTGTTTGAAGAGATAAATTAAAAATGTTAGATATTGGTTCACAGAGTTCCATTTTGCATTCCTTAAGAACCCTTGCAAAAAGCTCATCAGGACCCGGCGATTTATTTTGTTTCAGTCGGTCCAGCTGTTTCATAATCATTTCGCTAGTGACTGTGATATTACATAATTTATCTTCTTCTGGGCCTCTGTAAAAATTAATTACTGGGATATTATTAATGTCTTCCTGTGTGAAAACCGAGAGAAAATAATTATTAAAAATAGAGAACATATCATTCTCCTTGTCAGTAAGATGCCCAAAGTTATTTTTAAGGGGACCTATTATATCCCTAACTTTTGTTCTATAAACCTGGAAAAAACTTTTTGGGTTAGTTTTTGAATCCCTAGCAACTTTAATTTCATAGTCCCGTTTAGCTTTTCTTATTCCCTTTTTAACGTCCCTCTTAATGTCAGTATACTGATTTATAAGATGACCCTCACCTCTTTTTATGCGCCTATAAATTCCTTTCTTCTGCCCTAAAAGATATTTGAGCCTATTATTCATCCATTTTGGGTCATTTCTACTTGATCTAATTTCTTTATATGGGATAAATGTTCTTTGGGCAGCCTGTATAGTGTTAAGAAAACTGTCATATTGATACCTCTCTTCTTCACCCCAGTCCACAGTTGATAAGTGTTCTCTAAGTCCATTATAATCTGCTAAGCGAAAATCTGGGACCATTACTGAATTATCCCTACTATCATACATCCATTCAATGCTAAAGGTAATTGACTTGTGGTCGCTTGAGCCGAGTTCCTCTGTAATTTCTAAATTATTAACAAGGGTTTCCTTGCTTGCCAGAACCAAGTCAAGTAGGTTATTTCCCTTGTAGGTTCTGTTACAAACTGCTTCAAAAGCAATCCTGAACTACTTCTAAAAAGTCGTTAGATTCTAAATTCCCTGTCATGAAATTCCAATCAATCTGACTAAAGTTAAAGTCCCCTAGAATTACTACGTTATCGTGTCTTGTGGCCTTAACAATTTCCTCCCAAAGTAGTCTCCTTGTTCCCTATCTAAGTTTGGAGGACGGTAAATCACGCCTAAAATCAATTTTTCACACCCTCTGAAAATTCTATCCAGACAGACTCTGTATGTGTTAATTCAGACTTTATACCCGTTTTTATGCAACAATTTAAATGATCACGGACATAGAGTGCCACCCACCCCTTTCCCGATACTTCTGTCTACTTGGAACAATTTAAAACCCTGAATGTGACATTCGGCAGGCAAGTCCCGATTTTTCATATTAAACCATGTCTCAGTTATTGCAAAAACATCAATATTACCCGTACTTGCAACTAATCTCAACTCGTCCATCTTATTCCTAGCACTACGACTATTGGTGTAATATATATTTAGAGACCCTCCTTTCTCTTTACCCTTCCTGCTCATCTCTGTTATTCCACTATACCTATTACTGTCCTTGTCATCTAGTGTCACTAGCTTTCCACTATCCACCTTATTCTGCCTATTACTAGTTCTCCTACAACTTATAATATTACTACACTGGGACTTCTCTGTTTCCCCCCCAAAACCCATACCACTAACTATTTCTAGTTTAAAGCCCTAACAGCTCCCTCCACTGCAGTTGCCAGTGCCCCCACCCCAGACCTGGATAAGTAGACCCCATCCCTGGCATACATGTCATTTCTGCCATAGAAGAGGTCCCAGTTATCAATGAATGTTACTGAATTTTCCTTACAGTATTTGTCCAGCCAGCAATTGACACCAATTGCCCTGGACAGCCATTCATTTCCAACTCCTCTCCTTGGCAAAATACCACATATGACAGGGTTCCCACCCTTCTTCCTAATTATGTCTATTGCTGACCTAAACCTGCTAGTCAGGTCCTCACTCCTACGTCTGCCAACATCGTTGCCTCCAGCACTGAGACAGATAATAGGATTGCTCCCATTACCTCTCATGATGTCGTCCAGACGGCTAACAATATCCTCCATCCCAGCCCCAGGAAAGCAAACCCTCTGTCTCCTACTCCTATCAATCAAACAGAAAGCCCTATCCATGTACCTAACCTGACTGTCCCCAACAACAACAATGTTTTTACCTTCCTTTGTGTCTTTCGTCGTGACGCTCCCAGAAGTCGACTCACATTCATCGGGTAGCACGGAGAATGGGTTCGATGTTTCCACAACATTCTCCTGGGTCTTCGTTGTTTCTACCTCTCCACCCGTCCTCTTGAGCCTTAACTTTGTCCCATGCGTTTTAGCCACTGTCCAGGTTCCTTTCCTGGCTTGAGGATTCTCAACAGGAGGATTACTACGAATCCTCTTGTTTTCCTCAGTCAGTCGCTGTATCTCAAGCTTAGCTACCCTCAGTTCTTCCTTCAGCTGCTGGTAGAGTAGCTCAAGAGAGGACATCTTCTTCAGATTGACAGAGAGCACACAAGACACGTCTTCACTGAGTTAAGTCAGGCGACTTGAAGAGTTCAAAGGCTAGGCGTGAAGTACCTAGTGGATCGTTTGAACCTCTCCACCCTCACCTATACCGAGTTGACGTCAAACCTAGGCGTTGTACTCAGGGCAGTTCGCTCTCACCTCTGGTATAGTCAGCATTACCTAAAAGGCTCTCCTAGTCCCTCAGTCCTATCTCCAGAATAGTCTTAGGAGTTATATTTCACTAGCGAGTTGTGATTCTCTCGGGGAAACAGTGGTACCGAGAGACCACCAGTACAGTGATCGTCTCTCTGGGAAACAGTGGTACCGAGAGACCACCAGTACAGTGATGGTCTCTCGGGGAGACAGTAGTACCGAGAGACCACCAGTACAGTGATGGTCTCTCGGGGAAACAGTGGTACCGAGAGACCACCAGTACAGTGATGGTCTCTCAGGGAAACAGTGGTACCGAGAGACCACCAGTACAGTGATGGTCTCTCGGGGAAACAGTGGTACCGAGAGACCACCAGTACAGTGATGGTCTCTCGGGGAAACAGTGGTACCGAGAGACCACCAGTACAGTGATGGTCTCTCGGGAAACAGTGGTACCGAGAGACCACCAGTACAGTGATCGTCTCTCGGGAAACAGTGGTACCGAGAGACCACCAGTACAGTGATGGTCTCTCGGGGAAACAGTGGTACCGAGAGACCACCAGTACAATGATCGTCTCTCGGGGAAACAGTGGTACCGAGAGACCACCAGTACAGTGATCGTCTCTCGGGGAAACAGTGGTACCGAGAGACCACCAGTACAGTGATGGTCTCTCGGGAAAACAGTGGTACCGAGAGACCACCAGTACAGTGATCGTCTCTCGGGGAAACAGTGGTACCGAGAGACCACCAGTACAGTGATGGTCTCTCGGGAAAACAGTGGTACCGAGAGACCACCAGTACAGTGATCGTCTCTCGGGGAAACAGTGGTACCGAGAGACCACCAGTACAGTGATGGTCTCTCGGGGAAACAGTGGTACCGAGAGACCACCAGTACAATGATCGTCTCTCGGGGAAACAGTGGTACCGAGAGACCACCAGTACAGTGATGGTCTCTCGGGGAAACAGTGGTACCGAGAGACCACCAGTACAGTGATGGTCTCTCGGGGAAACAGTGGTACCGAGAGACCACCAGTACAGTGATCGTCCGCCTAAGTCTTGGGATTAACTCCAACTCGTTGCTGACGTTGTGAAGTGTTTCAATTCACAGGAAGTGACATATATCCTCTTTACTTGTGTTATTATGTTAATACCAGCAAGAGTGTCTGTGTGTCTAATTATCTATTTGCAATTACACACACACATGCACACACACACACACACACACACACACACACACACACACACACGCACAAATTTGGGAGTTTTGTCATTAGATTTTTTTTTAATTTTTATTCAAGTTATTTTTACGCACGCACGCACGCACACACACACACGCACGCACGCACGCACACATATACAACAGGCCAAGTGTCTAATCGACATGTGCCTAGGATAAAATAGTAACTAACACAAACACATACTCACACACAAACACACATATATACACACTGGGAAGACAGAACAGAGGGGGACACCAACAAGGAATATACGAACATGTGTTGGATGACATACACACAACTGAAGAGGAGGTGAAGAAGCTGCTAATTGACCTTGATACCTCAAAGGCGGTGGGACCAGACATCTCTCCGTGGATCCTTAGAGAGGAAGCGGAGACGCTGTGTGTGCCACTAACCACAATTTTCAACACATCCCTTGAAACTGGGCAACTACCTGAGGTATGGAAGACGGCAAATGTATTCCACATTTTTAAGAAAGGAGACAGTAGCGAGGCACTAAACTATAGACCAGTGTCACTGACGTGTATAGTATGCAAAGTCATGGAGAAGATTATCAGGAGGAGAGTGGTAGAGCACCTGGAACGGAACAAAATTATAAACGACAACCAGCACGGATTCATGAAAGGCAAATCCAGTGTCACAAACCTCCTGGAGTTTTATGACAAGGTAACAGAAGTAAGACACGAGAGAGAAGGGTGGGTTGATTGCATTTTCTTGGACTGCAAGAAGGCATTCCACACAGTTCCTCACAAGAGATTGGTGCAGAAGCTAAAGGATCAGACACGTATAACAGGAAGGGCACTGCAATGGATCAAAGAATACCTGACAGCGAGGCAACAACGAGTCATGGTACGTGATGAGGCATCACAATGGGCGCCTGTGACGAGCGGGGTCCCACAGAGGTCAGTCCTAGGACCAGTGCTATTTTTGGTATATATAAATGACATGATGGAAGGGATAGACTCAGAAGTGTCCCTGTTCACAGATGATGTGAAGTTAATGAGAAAGATTAAATCAGGCGAGGATCAGGTAGGACCACAAAGAGACCTGGGCAGGCTTGACACGTGGTCCAGCAACTGGCTTCTCGAATTTAACCCCGCCAAATGCAAAGTCATGAAGATCGGGGAAGGGCAAAGAAGACCGCAGACAGAGTATAGGCTAGGTGGCCAAAGACGGCAAACCTCACTCAAGGAGAAAGACCTTGGGAAGCACACATCAACCAGATAACTGCTGCAGCATACGGGCGCTGGCCTGAGAATAGCGTTCCGATACCTCAGTAAGGAATCGTTTACGACACTGTACACCGTGCACGTCAGGCCCATGCTGGAGTATGCAACACCAGTTTGGAACCTACACCTGGTCAACCACGTCAAGAAACTAGAGAAAGTGCAAAGGTTTGCAACAAGGCTAGTTCCAGAGCTAAGGGGAATGTCCTACGAAGAAAGGTTAAGGGAAATCAACCTGACAACACTGGAGAACAGGAGGGTTAGGGAAGACACGATAACGACATACAAAATACTGCGAGGAATAGATAAGGTGGACAGAGACAGGATGTTCCAGAGGTGGAACACAGAAACAAGGGGTCAAAGTTGGAAGTTGAAGACTCCTATGAGTCAAAGGGATGTTAGGAAGTATTTCTTCAGTCATAGAGTTGTCAGGAAGTGGAATAGCCTAGAAAGTGACGTAGTGGAGGCAGGAACCATACATAGTTTAAGACGAGGTTTGATAAAGCTCATGGAGCAGGGAGAGAGATGACCTAGTAGAAATCAGTAAAGAGGCGGGGCCAGGAGCTATAATTCGCCCCTGCAACCACAAATAGGTGAGTACACACACACACACACACTTACACACACACATTCACACATACACACAGATGATACAGAAGGGACTCCAGAAAGACGGAGAGGTGGGGTACACCACCAAGTGCTGGACACGATACATTCAAGCGAGGAAGAGGTGAAGAGGCTGCTAAGCGAGCTAGATTCCTCAAAGGTGATGGGGCCAGATAACATCTCTTCATGGGTCCTGAGAGAGGAAGGAGAGACGCTATGTGTACCCCTAACAACAATATTCAACACATCTATCGAAACAGGGAGATTGCCTGAGGAATGGAAGACAGCAAATGTAGTACCAATTTTTAAAAAAAGAGACAGACACGAAGCATTTAACTACAGACCAGTGTCACTGACATGTATAGTATGCAAAGTCATGGAGAAGATTATCAGGAGAAGAGTGGTGGACCACCTAGAAAGGAATGAACTTGTCAACAACAGCCAGCACGGTTTCAGTGACGGGAAAACCTTGTCTCACAAACCTACTGGAGTTCTATGACAGGGTGACAGCAGTAAGACAAGAGAGAGAGGGGTGGGTAGATTGCATTTTCTTGGACTATAAGAAGGCATTTGACACAGTTCCACTCAAGAGATTAGTGCAAAAGCTGGAGGGCCAGGCAGGGAAAACAGGGAAGGCACTATATTGGATCAGGGAATAACTGTCAGGAAGACAACAGCGAGTCATGGTACGTGGCGAGGTGTCAGAGTGGGCGCTTGTGACGATTGGGGTTCCGCAGAGGTCAGTCCTAGGACCGGTGCTGTTTTTGGTATTTGTGAATGGCATGAAGGAAGGAATAGACTCCGAAGTGTCCCTGTTTGCAACTGGCTCCTGGAGTTCAACCCCACCAAGTGCAAAGTCTTGAAGATTGGGAAATGGCAAAGAAGATAGCAGACGGAGTACAGTCTTGGGAGCCAGACACTAAAAACCTCACTCAAGGAAAAAGATCTTGGGGTGAGTATAACACAGGGCACATCTCCGGAAGCTCACATCAACCAGATAACTGCTGCAGCATACAGGCGACTGGCAAACCTGAGAATAGCGTTCCGATACCTTAGTAAGGAAGCGTTCAAGACACTGTACACCGTGTACGTCAGACCCATACTAGAGTATGCAGCGCCAGTTTGGAACCCGTACCTTGTCAAGCACGTCAAGAAATTAGAGAAAGTGCAAAGGTTTGTGACAAGGCTAGTTCCAGAGCTAAGGGAAATGTCCTACGAAGAAAGGTTAAGGGAAATCGGCCTGACAACACTGGAGGACAGGAGGGTTAGGGGAGACGTGATAACGACATACAAAATACTGCGGGGAATAGACAAGGTGGATAGAGACAGGATGTTCCAGAGAGGGGACACAGAAACAAGGGGTCACAATCGAAAGTTGAAGACTCAGATGAGTCAAAGGGATGTTAGGAAGTATTTCTTCAGCCATAGAGTAGTCAGGAAGTGGAATAGTCTAGCAAGTGATGTAGTGGAGGCAAGAAACATACATAGCTTTAAGACTAGGTATGATAAAGCTCATGGAGCATGGAGAGAAGGGACCCAGTAGCGATCAGTGAAGAGGCGGGGCCAGGAGCTCTGAATTGACCCCTGCAACCACAATTAGGTGAGTACATCAACGAAATAACTGCTGCAGCATACGGGCGCCTAGCAAACTTAAGAACTTAATAATGAATCGTTCAGGACCCTGTACACTGTGTACGTTAGAAACATATTGGAGTATGCAGTACCAGTTTGGAACCCACACCTAGCCAAGCACGTAATGAAACTAGAGAAAGTGCAAAGGTTTCCTACAAGACTAGTCCGGGAGCTAAGGGGTATATCCTACGAGGAGATGTTAAGCTAAATCGACCTGACGACACTGGAGAACAGAAGAGATAGGGGACACATGATAACGACATATAAAATACTGTGAAGAATCGACAAGGTGGACAAAGACAGAATGTTCCAGAGATGGGACACAGCAACAAGGGGTCACAGTTGGAATGTGAAGACTCAGATGAATCACAGGGATGTTAGTAAGTATTTCTTTAGTCACAGAGTAGTCAGGAAGTGGAATAATTTTGGAAGCGATGTAGTGGAGGCAGGATCCATACATAGCTTTAAGAAGAGGTATGGTAAATCTCATGGAGGAAAGAGTGACCTAGTAGCGGCCAGTGAAGAGGCGGGGCCAGGAGCTGTGAATCGATCCCTGTAACCACAACTAGGTGAGTACACTTACACACACATACACACAAATACACACATACACACACACATATACACATACACCCACACACCATACATTCACACACAGATACACACACAGAGAGACAGAGACAGAGAGACAGAGAGACAGAATCCTCCAGGAAACCCCGTTGAAGGAACGGAAGAATACAGGAGGTGTTCCAGACCGACAGAACAAAACAGAACGACAGCAGCTGAGGAGAGGACACAAGGCGAAAGGGCGAGGAGGGACAAGGACAGAATCAGTAGAGGACAACCAGAGCAGGGCGGAGCAACAAGAACAGCACCACAGAACCATCCCAAACACCCAACAACCAAGCACACTATCCCAACACAAACTACAACCAACATCTCAGCCCACCAACACTCCACTATAGAATCCACAGTACACCAGGTCCCCACCTCACAGACCCAAAACACAGTGAGAGAGGAAACTGAAGGTATGGTACACCAATGCTGATGGAATAACAAATAAGTGGGAGGAGTGGCACGAAAGAGTCAAAGAGGCATCACCGGACATAATAGCTCTCACAGAAACCAAGCTCACAGGTATGATAACAGATGCCATCTTTCCAATGGGATACCAGATCCTGAGGAAAGACAGAGGGAACAGAGGGGTGGAGGAGTGGCACTGCTGATCAAAACCGATGGGATTTTGACGAGATGGAGAGAGGAGACGGAGGAGAAGCTGGGGATTACATAGAGGATGCTACAGTCTGAGGTCCCAAGGTGGTAATTGCAGTGATGTATAACCCACCACAGAACAGCAGGAGGCCAAGGCAAGAGTATGATGAGAGTAACAGAGCGATGATGACACTCTGGCAGAAGTGGCCAGAAGCGGCGAGCAGGGCGAAGCTACTGATCATGGGTGACTTCAACCATAAGGAAATTGATTGGGAGAACTTGGAGCCACATGGGGGCCAAGAAACGTGGAGGGCTAAGATGCTGGAGGTGGTACTGGAAAATCTCATGTACCAACACGTAAGGGACACTACCAGAGAGAGAGGAAATGACGAACCAGCGAGACTGGACCTAGTATTCACCCTGAGTAGTGCAGATATTGAGGACATCACACATGAAAGCCCCTTGGGGCCAGTGATCATATGGTTCTAAGTTTCGAATACATAGTAGAGTTACAAGTGGAGGGGGAAGCAGGAAGGGCTGCACAAATGAAGCCAAACTACAAGAAAGGTGACTATGTGGGCATGAGGAACTTCCTGCACAGAGTTCAGTGGGACAGAGAATGGCAGGGAAGTCAGTAGACGAGATGATGGAATATATGACAACAATTTGCAAGGAAGCTGAGGAGAGGTTTATACCCAAGGGTAACAGGAGAAGCGAAAAAGCAGGATGAGCCCATGGTTCACCCAAAGGTGCAGGGAAGCCAAAACCAAGTGTGCAAGGGAATGGAAGAGTACAGAAGGCAAAGAACCCCGGAGAATAAGGAGAGCAGTCGTAGAGCCAGAAATGAATATGCACAGATCAGAAGGGAGGCCCAAAGACAGTACGAGAATGACATAGCAGCAAAGCCAAATCTGACCCAAAGCTGCTGTACAGCCACATCAGGAGGAGAACAACAGTCAAGGACCAGGTGATCAGGCTGAGGAAGGTAGGAGGAGGTCACAAGAAATGACCGGGAAGTGTGTGAGGAGCTCAACATGAGATTCAAAGAGGTGTTCACAGAGGAGATAGAAGGGCCTCCAGAAAGGAGGAGAGGTAGGGTACACCATCAAGTGCTGGACACAATACACACAAATGAGGAGGAAGTGAAGAGGCTACTAAGCGAGCTAGATACTTCAAAGGCGATGGGGCCAGATAACATCTCTCCATGGGTCCTGAGAGAGGAGCAGAGGAGCTATGTGTACCCTAACAACGATCTTCAACACATCTATCGAAACAGGGCAACTACCTGAGGTTTGGAAGACAGCAAATGTAGTTCCAATTTTTAAAAAGGAGACAGGAACGTAGCACTAAACTACAGACCAGTGTCACTGACATATATTGTATGCAAGGTCATGGAGAAGATAGTCAGGAGAAGGGTGGTTGAGCACCTAGAAAGGAATGAGCTTATCAACGACGGCCAACACGGTTTCAGGGACGGGAAATCCTGTGTCACAAACCTACTGGAGTTCTACGACAGGGTGACAGCGATAAGGCAAGAGAGAGAGGGGTGGGTAGATTGCATATTCTTGGATTGTAAGAAGGCGTTTGACACAGTTCCACACAAGAGATTAGTGCAGAAGCTGGAGGACCAGGCAGGGGTAACAGGGAAGGCACTCCAGTGGATCAGGGAATACCTGTCAGGAAGACAGCAGCGAGTCATAGCACGTAGCGAGGTGTCAGAGTGGGCGCCTGCGACTAGTGGGGTTCCACAGGGGTCAGTCCTAGGACCGGTGCTGTTTCTGGTATTTGTGAACGACATGACGGAAGGAATGGACACCGAAGAATTCAATCGGAAGAGGAGCAGGCAGAACTAAAAAGGGACCTGGACAGGCTGAAAGCCTGGTCCAGCAATTGTCTCCTGGAGTTCAACCCCACCAAGTGCAAAGTCATGAAGATTGGGGAAGGGCAAAGAAGACCGCAGACGGAGTTCAGTCTAGGGGGACAGAGGCTACAAACCTCACTCAAGGAAAAAGATCTTGGGGTGAGTATAACACCAGGCACATCTCCTGAGGCGCACATCAACCAAATAACAGCTGCAGCATACGGGTGCCTAGCAAACCTAAGAACAGCATTCCGACATCTTTGTTTGGAACCCACACCTACCCAAGCATGTAAAGAAGCTAGACAAAGTGCAAAGGTTTGCAACAAGACTAGTCCCTGAGCTAAGGGGTATGTCCTGTGAGGAGAAGTTAAGGATATCGACCTGACGACACTGGAGGACAGGAGAAACAGGGAGGACATGATAACGACATATAAAATACTGAGAGGAATTGACAAGGTTGACAGAGACAGAATGTTTCAGAGATGGAACACAGCAACAAGGGGACACAGTTGGAAGTTGAAGACTCAGATGAGTCACAGGGATGTTAGAAAGTATTTTTTTCTGCCTTGGAGTTGTCAGGAAGTCGAACAATCTAGGGAGTAATGTAATGGAGTCGGGATTCATACATAGTTTTAAGAAGAGATTCGATAAAGCTCATGGAGCAGGAAGAGAGTGAACTTAGTAGCGACCAGCGAAGAGACGGGGCCAGGAGCTGTGAATCGACCCCTGCAACCACAAATAGGTAAGTACAAATTGGTAGGTATACAGGCTTACCGGTGCTAGGCACTAGTGTTGAAGCGCCTGCTGGCTTAAAGGGGATATATACACGCTGTCAGGTAGCCGCTCCAGCACCGGTACTAGGTTTCCTTCTTTGTTTGTTTGAATCTTTGTTTTTTTTGTTTATGTGTGTGTATGTGTGTGTGTGTGTGTGTGTGTGTGTGTGTGTACGTGTGTGTGTGTGTACGTGCGTGTGTGTGTGTGTGAGTGTGTGTGTCTGTGTGTGTGTGCGTGTGTATACTCACCTAAATGCATTCACCTAATTGTGGTTGCAGAGGTAGAGACTTAGCTCCTGGCCCCGCCTCTTCACTGACTGCTACTAGGTCCTCTCTCTCCCTGCTCCATGAGCTTTATCATACCTCATCTTAAAGCTATGTATGGTTCCTGCCTCCACTACATCACTTGCTAGACTATTCTACTTCCTGACAACTCTATGATTGAAGAAATGCGTCCTAACATCCCTTTGACTCGTCTGAGTCCTCAACTTCCAATTGTGATCCTTTGTTTGTGTGTCCCATCTCTGGAACATCCTGTCTCTGTCCACCTTATCTATTCCACGCAGTATTTTGTATGTCGTTATCATGTCTCCCCTAACCCTCCTGTCCTCCAGTGTCCTCAAGCCGATTTCCCTTAACCTTTCTTCACAGGACATTCCCCTTAGCTCCGGAACTAACCTTGTTGCAAAACTTTGCACTTTCTCTAATTTCTTGACGTTCTTGACCAGGTGTGGGTTCCAGACTGGTGGTGCATACACCAATAGGGGCCTGACATACACAGTGTACAGTGTCTTGAACGATTCCTTACTAAGGTATCGGAACCCTATTCTCAGGTTTGCCAGGCGCCCATATGCTGCACCAGTTATCTGGTTGATGTGTGCTTCCAGAGACGTGCTCGGTGTTATACTCACCCCAAGATCTTTCTCCTTGAGTGAGGTTTGCAGTCTTTGGCCACCTAGCCTATACTCTGCGGTCCTCTTTGCCCTTCCCCGATCTTCATGACTTTGCTGGACCACGTGTTCAGCCTGTCCAGGTCTCTTTGTAGTCCTGCCTAATCTTTATCTGATTTAATTCTCCTCATTAACTTCACATCATCTGCGAACAGGGACACTTCTGAGTCTATCCCTTCCATCATGTCATTAACACATACCAAAAATAGCACTGGTCCTAGACTGACCCTTGTATGACCCCGCTCGTCACAGGCGCCCACTATGATACCTCATCACATACCATGACTCATTGTTGCCTCCCTGTTAGGTATTCTCTGATCCATTGCAGTGCCCTTCCTGTTATACGTGCCTGATCATCTAGCTTCTGCTCTAATCTCTTGTGAGGAACTGTATCGAAGGCCTTCTTGCAGTCCAAGAAAATGCAGTCAACCCACCATTCTCTCTCGTATCTTACCTCTGTTACCTTGTCATAAAACTCCATGAGGTTTGTGACACAGGATTTGCCTTCTCTGAATTCGTGCTGGTTGTCATTTAAAATCTTGTTCCATTCCAGGTGCTCTACCACTCTCCTCCTGATAATCTTCTCCATGACATTGCATACTATACACGTCAGTGACACAGGTCTATAGTTTAGTGCGTCATTTCTGTTTCCTTTATTTAAAATGGGAACTTCATTTGCTGTCTTCCATACCTCAGGTAGTTGCCCAGTTTCGAGTGATGTGTTGAAGATCTAGGTTAGTGGCACACACAGCGTCTCTGCTCCCTCTCTAAGGACCCATGGGGAGATGTTATCCGGTCCCATCGCCTTTGAGGTATCAAGGTCACTTAGCAGCTTCTTCACCTCCTCTTCAGCTGTGTGTATGTCATCCAACACTTGTTGGGATATTCCTTGTTGATGTCCCCCTCTGTTCTATCTTCCCTGAGTCCTTCCTGTCTCCACTGTAAATACTCCCTTGAATCTCGTGTTGAGCTCTTCACATTCCTCTTGATCGTTTCTTGTGAGTTCCCCACCTGATCTTTGAGTGTTGTCTTCCTCCTAATGTGACTATACAGCAGTTTCGGGTAAGACTTGACTTTCGATGATATGTTGTTTTCGTACTGTCGCAGGGCCTCCCTTCTTATCTGTGCATACTCGTTTCTGGCTCTTCGACTAATCTCTTTATTTTCCTGGGTCCTTTGTCTTCTGTACTTTTTCCATATTCAAGTGCACTTAGTTTTTGCCTCCCTGCACCTTCGGGTAAACCAAAGGCTCATTCTGGTCTTCCCATTATTTCTGTTGCCTTTGGGAACAAACCTTTCCTCTGGTTCCTTCCATCATTTAGTTTACTGACTTTCCTACCAATTTTCTGTCCCACTGAACCTCCTGCAGGAAGTTCCTCATACCTGTCTAATCCCCCCTTGTGTGTGTGTGTGTGTGTGTGTGTGTGTGTGTGTGTGTGTGTTCGTGTGTGTGTGTGTGTTTGTGAATACTCACCTACATGTGGTTGCAGGGGTCATGGCACAGATCCTGGTCCCGCCTCTTCGCTGGTAGTTACTAGGTCCACTCTCTTCTGGCTCCATGAGCCTTATCGTACCGCTTCTTAAAGCAATGTATAGATCCTGCCTTTACCGCTTCACTCCAGATTGTTTCACTTCTTGACAACTCTGAGGCTGAAGAAATATTTCCTAACATTCCCATGACTCATCTGAGTTTCAACTTTCAGCTGTGCCCTCTTGTTCCTGTCCCTGTTCAGCAACTTTTCTTAGTATTTTGCACGTCGTTATCATATCTTCCCTAGTCCTCCTGTCCTCCAGTGTCCTTAAGTTGAGTTTCTTAACCCCTCTTCATAGGGGACATACCTCTTAGCTCTGTCTCTAGTCTTGCTTCAAATCTTTTTATTTTCTTCAATTTCTTGATATGCATGACCAGGTGTGGGTTATAATAGTGTCTTGAATAATACCTTACTTAGATTGGCCAGACGCACATTTGCTGCAGTAGTTATCTGTCCGATGTGTGCCTCAGGAGATATGCTGCTGAAGTTTACAGCCTTTGCATCTTACTACCCTCCCCTCCGAGCCTCTACTTTCGTCTGCAGTCTTCTTTGTCCTTTCCCAAGCTTCATAACTCTGCACTTAGTTGAGTTAAACTCCAGGAGCTAGTTGTCAGACCAGATCTGCAGCCCGTCCAGATCCATATGTAGCCTTTCCTGGTAATCGTTCACTTGTTTTCTTCTAATTAGCTTCACATCGTCTGTAAACAAGGACACTTCTGACCCTATTCCACCTGTCATGTCATTCACGTACACAAAAAGCTCTGGCCCTAGGATACCTCGTCACGAACTATTACTCGTTGCCTTCCTGACAGGTATGCCTTGATCCACTGTAAAGCTTTCCAGTTATTCCTGCTTGCTCCTCGAGCTTGTGTACCAGTCTCTTATGCAGTACTGGGGCAAAAGCCTTCTTACAGTCCTAGAAAATGCAGTCTATCTATCCTTCTCTCTCCCCTGTATTACTTCTGTCGTAGAAATCCAGTATGTTTGTCACACAGGATTTTCCATTCTTGAAGTCGCGTCGGTTGTCTTCCACACCTTTGGCAGTTCCCCTGTTTTGGTAGACTTGTTGAAGATTGTTGCTAGTGGCACTCTCAGTGCCTCTGCTCCCTCTCTCATGACCCACGGAGAGATATTATCTGGTCCCACGGCCTTCGAGATATGTAACTTACGTAGCAGTTTTATCAGCTCCTGCCCTGTTGTGTGTATTGTTTCCAACGCTCGATGGTGCACTTTACCGCCTCGGTTTGATGGAAACCTTTTTGTCTCATCTTAGAGCTATGTGTGTGTGTGAGTGTGTGTTTGTGTGTGTGTCCTCGCGCACGCTCACCTACTGTGAATCCAGAATGAGGTAGAGGCCATGCCTTTTTACCGCATTCTGGATCCACTCATAGCCCCGTGGTTCCTGTCATACCTCTTCTTTAAACAATGTATAGAACCAACCTCCAATTCATTTTCGTCCAAGTCTTTCCACTTCAAGACCATCCTGAGGATAGAGAAATCCTCCTGTGTAATATTTTGCATGATATTAAACAAAAATATTTGATCACATTTTTAGTATCTGTGTGAAGTAAATAAAGCTGATGCGCACATATAACACATTACACAACACTGGCAACATCACAGTTGCAAGAATGAACTAGTTGTTTGTGTAAGAGGTGCACCTCTGTAGTGTAACAGGTGCACCTCTGTAGTGTAACAGGTGCACCTCTGTAGTGTAACAGGTGCACCTCTGTAGTGTAACAGGTGCACCTCTGTAGTGTAACAGGTGCACCTCTGTAGTGTAACAGGTGCACCTCTGTAGTGTAACAGGTGCACCTCTGTAGTGTAACAGGTGCACCTCTGTAGTGTAACAGGTGCACCTCTGTAGTGTAACAGGTGCACCTCTGTAGTGTAACAGGTGCACCTCTGTGTGTAACAGGTGCACTCTGTAGTGTAACAGGTGCACCTCTGTAGTGTAACAGGTACACTTCTGTAGTGTAACAGGTGCACCTCTGTAGTGTAACAGGTACACTTCTGTAGTGTAACAGGTGCACCTCTGTAGTGTAACAGGTACACTTCTGTAGTGTAACAGGTGCACCTCTGTAGTGTAACAGGTGCACCTCTGTAGTGTAACAGGTGCACATCTGTAGTGTAACAGGTGCCTCTGTAGTGTAACAGGTGCACCTCTGTAGTGTAACAGGTGCACCTCTGTAGTGTAACAGGTGCACTCTGTAGTGTAACAGGTGCACCTCTGTAGTGTAACAGGTGCACCTCTGTAGTGTAACAGGTGCACCTCTGTAGTGTAACAGGTGCACCTCTGTAGTGTAACAGGTGCACCTCTAGTGTAACAGGTACACTTCTGTAGTGTAACAGGTGCACTTCTGTAGTGTAACAGGTGCACTTCTGTAGTGTAACAGGTGCACTTCTGTAGTGTAACAGGTGCACTTCTGTAGTGTAACAGGTGCACTCTGTAGTGTAACAGGTGCACTTCTGTAGTGTAACAGGTGCACTTCTGTAGTGTAACAGGTGCACTTCTGTAGTGTAACAGGTGCACTTCTGTAGTGTAACAGGTGCACCTCTGTAGTGTAACAGGTGCACCTCTGTAGTGTAACAGGTGCACCTCTGTAGTGTAACAGGTGCACCTCCTGTAGTGTAACAGGTGCACCTCCGTAGTGTAACAGGTGCACCTCTGTAGTGTAACAGGTGCACCTCCGTAGTGTAACAGGTGCACCTCCGTAGTGTAACAGGTGCACCTCTGTAGTGTAACAGGTGCACTCTGTAGTGTAACAGGTGCACCTCTGTAGTGTAACAGGTGCACTCTGTAGTGTAACAGGTCACTCTGTAGTGTAACAGGTGCACCTCTGTAGTGTAACAGGTGCACCTCTGTAGTGTAACAGGTGCACCTCTGTAGTGTAACAGGTGCACCTCTGTAGTGTAACAGGTGCACCTCTGTAGTGTAACAGGTGCACCTCTGTAGTGTAACAGGTGCACCTCTGTAGTGTAACAGGTACACTTCTGTAGTGTAATAGGTGCACCTCTGTAGTGTAACAGGTGCACCTCTGTAGTGTAACAGGTGCACCACTATAGCAAATGGTCATAAATAATAGGTATAAATATTAAGCTGTCGTCTGCAACCCTTCTACCATCCTTTGGCCTACCTCCTCCCTACTTTAACCTACCTCCTCACTGTTTTGACCTACCTCCTCCCTACTTTGACCTACCTCCTCCCTACTTTGACCTACCTCCTCACTGCTTTGACCTACATCCTCTCTAATTTGACCTACCTCCTCCCTACTTTGACCTACCTCATCCCTACTTTGACCTACCTCCTCCCTTTGACCTACCTCCTCCCTACTTTGACCTACCTCCTCCCTACTTTGACCAATCTCTTCACTACTTCCTCGTAACCCCCTCACCACCACCTTTCCTTTTGCTCTCTCCCTCTTTTTGATATTAAAAACCAAAAATAATATTTTTGAAAAGCTAACTTTCAGACTTTGTCTCACCTCTCTTTCCTTTCTCCTATAATTTCAATTTTTCTCCACCCCCTTTCCATTCCTTTCCTTTCTCTCCCCTCCATCTTTTACATAAAAAAATAAATAATTATGAGGGTCTCCTCCTCAATCTCTTACTCTTTTCCATATTTTCTTTCCTGGTCCATATATTTCCTCTAAAAATATATGAGAAAATTCTCTATGAAGTCATTTATTATAATTATCAATGAAAAGATTCTTTAAGCTATGGTTTGAGTGGAAGCAAAGGTAGCAGTAGTAGTGGTGAAGGTAGTGCTGGTGAGTTGGTGATGGCGCTGTTGGTGGTGTTGGTGATAGTGATATGGGTGGTGGGAAGCAGATGGATGGGTGACTGTGGGTGGGTGTTGTGCACTCACACGTCATCTAGACATCTCTAGGATCGACCTCTCAGCTCTCCCATCCTTCACTAGATGTTTCCCCATACCTCTCTCTCAGGAGTTCTGCTGTTTCCCTGTTTCTGCTGTTTCCCTTGTGGGTCTGGGTGGGTCGCAGCAAGGGGTGGGTCACAGCAAGGGGTGGGTCGCAGTAAAGGGTGGCAACAATGGCAAGCTGTTGGATGGGTGACCAAGAGAGACCTTGCTGATCGAGGCCTCCAGACAATCCATTTCCAAAAACCAGCTTCTCAGAAAAAGACATTCCAGAAGCTAGGCTCTCTGACATGTCATTTACAAACCAAAGATTTCCTGCCCCTGACATGTCATTTACAAACCAAAGATTTCCTGCCCCTCACATGTCATTTACAAACCAAAGATTTCCTGCCCCTCACATGTCATTTACAAAAGCTAGTCTACCTGGACATTTTTTAAGAACAACTTCTTCCCGAAAGGGGATGTTAAGATACAAGAGCGGGGAGAGACGAGACTCTCTATTGTCATCTGCATTCTGAGGTAAAGATAAAAGCAGGGACAGGAGTCACTCTCTCTTGAATCCCCTTTTACATCCTGGGTTGACAGTAGCCGGGAGAGGTGACACTTTGCTCAACCTTCTTGTGAATGGTGACACATGAACACAAGCCGCGATAACAGAAGCTTTTCTAAGTTCCCGTGAGAATACTAGACACGGACTGAAGCAGGAACAAGCGAGACTTTCTTGAGTATCCCCGTGCATGGCGAGGCAGGGATAACAGCGGGGATAAGAGAAACTGTCTTGTGTGATGTGTGACACATCAAAGATGTGTCCCACACATCAAAGATGTGTCCCACACATTAAAGATGTGTCCCACACACTTACTTCACTTATTATACCTGGCCTAAATTACTGACTAATATTTACTAAGGGGAATTTAGTTTCTCCAAACCTGACTTATATAGTTCTTCATCTTCCTCCTCCTCCTCCTCCTCCTCCTATTCTTCTACCTCCCCTATTCTTCTTCCTTTCTTTCTATTCTCTCCTCTTCTTCTTCCTCTTCCTCCACCTAGTCCTCCTCTACGTCCTCTTTTTCTTACCCCTTCACCACATCCTCCTCCTCTTCCTCCTCCTTTTTTTCCCTTCTCTTTCTCATCCTCTTCCATCTATCCCTCCGTCTCATCCTCAAATTACCTTCTCTGATTTCTCCTTCACTTCCTCATCCTCCACTTCTTCTTCCTCCTCTTCCTCAACTTTCTTCTCTTTCTCTTTATCATCCTCTTATAATTTTCTTTCTCTTTGTCCTCCTAATCCTTCTCTTCCTACTCCATCTCTTACTCCTCTCTCCTCTCCTCTTCTTCCTTCTCCTCTACTTCTTCTTCCTCCTCCGTCTCCATTTATTCTTCTGTCTCATCTAACTTTCTCTTCTTCCTCCTCCTCCCCTTCATCCTCCTCTTTTTCTTCCTCCTCCTCCCCTTCTTCCTCTTCTTTCTCTTCCTATTCTTTCTCTTCCTCCTCCTCCCCTTCTTCCTCTTCTTTCTCTTCCTATTCTTTCTCTTCCTCCTCCTCCCCTTCTTCCTCTTCTTTCTCTTCCTATTCTTTCTCTTCCTCCTCCTCCCCTTCTTCCTACTCTTCTCATTCTTCCTACTCTTCCTCTTCATCCTCGTACCTCCGCTTCCTCCTCTACCATCCAGGTCTCTCTCATCCCTACTGTCCAGCTCCCTCCCATCCCTACTGTCCAGCTCCCTCCCATCCCTACTGTCCAGCTCCCTCCCACCTCTACTGTCCAGCACCTTCCTATTCCTACTGTCCAGCTCCCTCCCACCTCTACTGTCCAGCTCTCTCCCACCCCTACTGCTCAGCACCCTCCCATCCCTACTGTCCAGCTCCCTCCCACCTCTACTGTCCAGCACCTTCCCATTCCTACTGTCCAGCTCCCTCCCACCAATACTGTCCAGCTCCCTCCCACCTCTACTGTCCAGCACCCTCCCACTCCTACTGATCAGCACCCTCCCATTCACACTGTCCAGCTCCCTCCCACCCCTACTGTCCAGCTCCCTCCCACCCCTACTGTCCAGCTCCCTCCCACCCCTACTGTCCAGCTTCCTCCCGCCCCTACTGTCCAGCTCCCTCTGACCCCTACTGTCCAGCTCCCTCCCACCCCTACTGTCCAGCTTCCTCCCGCCCCTACTGTCCAACTCCCTCCCACTCGAACCCTCCCATCCCTACTGTCCAGCTCCCTCCCACCCCTACTGTCCAGCTTCCTCCCGCCCCTACTGTCCAACTCCCTCCCACTCGAACCCTCCCATCCCTACTGTCCTGTTCCCTTCTACCCCTACTGTCCTGTTCCCTCCCACCCTTACTGTCCTGTTCCCAGTATTCCTTCCTCCACACTACCCTCATGTTCCCTCCACCTCTCCCGTACTGTTCCCTCCATCAATTCCGTTGTACTCCCTCTCACCTTCTCATATCCAGCTCCCTCTCACCTCCTCCCATCCAGCTCTCTCTCACCTCCTCCCATCCAGCTCCCTCTCAACACCTCTCATCCACCTCCCTCTCACCTCCTCCTATCCAGCTTCCTCTCACTCCTCCTATCCAGCTCCCTTTCACCTCCTCCTATCCAGCTCCCTCTCACTCATCCCGTCCATCTCCCTCTCACTTTTCTCGTCCATCTCCCTCTCACCTCCTTCTGTCAATCTCCCTCTCACCTCCCGTCCATTTCCCTCTCACCTTCTCCCGTCCATCTCCCTCTCACCTTCTCCCGTCCATCTCCCTCTCACCTTCTCCCGTCCATCTCCCTCTCACCTTCTCCCGTCCATCTCCCTCTCACCTTCTCCCGTCCATCTCCCTCTCACCTTCTCCCGTCCATCTCCCTCTCACCTTCTCCCGTCCAGCTCCCTCTCACTCCTCCCGCCCAGCTCCCTCTCACTCCTTCCGCCCAGCTCCCTCTCACCTCCTTCATCAGGGCTAAAGTGAAAAACAATCGCCACTATTTACAGTGTTTGCTCTTGTATGTCAAACACAACAGATGTTTTAGTGACCCCGCGGCAAGTATTAACTTTGTCAAAGTTGTCATGTCTTTCTTAACTTTATATACACAAACTTGGAATCATTTGGTCATAAAAAATGTAAAAGAACTGTTCTGTATTTTTTTAAGCGGGGAAAACTGAGGCTCGATCCTCCGAGACAAAAGTGACGTGACGTGACAAAGACAACCTGACGGGGCTTAAATAGCAACGCTTTTCTTGCCGAAAAGGGCAAGCGAAAATTTGTGTATGTAATAACTTCGCAAAAATCATTCTAAATCTAACGAAAATATATATTTCGTTGTTTATTATTAAATTATTGCAAACTAATATAAAATATATTTAGTTGGATTAGGCTAAATTAAATTGAGCTTGTTATAATTAGGTTATGTAAGTTTTCTAAGGTACTTTTGGTACAAAATCATTAATTTTTATATTAACGTGACAATTTTAGGACTTACTTTTAAACAAGTGGAGGTCCCGGGTTCGATTCCCGGCGGGGTGGAAACATTTCGACGCGTTTTCTTACACCTGTTGACCTGTTCACCTAGCAAGTAGGTACCTGGGTGCTAGTCGACTGGTGTGGGTCGCATCCTGGGGGACAAGATTGAGGACCCCAATGGAAATAAGACGGACAATCCCTCAATGAAGCACAGCACTGTGACTTCCTAGGATTATCCTGGGTGGCTAACCCTCCAGGGCTAAAAAAAACGAACAATATCTTATCTATGAATGCAGTGAGTGGTGGTGTAAGGGTAACCACACCACTGATACATCAGATAACTTGTAGTCGAAGAAAAACAGAAACAGGAGTTCTGGAAGTCTTCCATCTGTTGGAAGTCAGAAACTGGAGTTCTGGAAGTCTTCCATCTGTTGGAAGTCAGAAACTCAAACTTCAGATGACATGTATCACAAGGAAGTCAGAAACAAAAATCGACTTGACTCAAAATCCAATTAAATTTAACTGAACCTACATTTCATCTGGACGAGGGTAATCACAGTCTTTCTCCTCAGTGTCCATCATAATCATATTACTGAAATTACATTTAAATATGTCAAGATGTGTATTTAAATCCTTCCAGTTAATGGGTGCTGGAAGCTTTTTCCAGCCAGTTAGTCTCTCTACTCTTTGAGTGCTAGAAATATTTCAGTAAAGTTATGTTCGTTTCCAGTCGATGGACGTCAGTTTGATTCCAGTCGGCATCAGACTGATTAAAGTCGATGGTATTTTGACCTATCTAGTCAGTAAACCACTGAATTATTCCACAGTATGAGCTTTTGAATCTTATCAGAGCTTTTCTTTTCTTATTTTTGTAGTCCCTGGGTCTATAAATCTCTCCAGTCGAAGGTATTTGAATCTTTCCATTATTATTAATACCATCTTGGGGAAGCACTAAGCTTGTTTGGGTCATACAACATCTAAGGGATCTCAACCCAGCCCACCAGGTGCCGGGATCTCAACCCAGCCCACCAGGTGCCGGGATCTCAACCCAGCCCACCAGGTGCCGGGATCTCAACCCAGCCCACCAGGTGCCGGGATCTCAACCCAGCCCACCAGGTGCCGGGATCTCAACCCAGCCCACCAGGTGCCGGGATCTCAACCCAGCCCACCAGGTGCCGGGATCTCAACCCAGCCCACCAGGTGCCGGGATCTCAAACCATCCCACCAGGTGCCGGGATCTCAACCCAGCCCACCAGGTGCCCGGATCTCAACCCAGCCCATCAGGTGCCGGGATCTCAACCCAGCCCATCAAGTACCTGGATCCCTTCGCTCCACAGGGTTATTTTCCTTCAGTCGTTCGTAGTTTGCAAACACTCCAAGATGAAACACCGAAATTCAAAGTTCGTAAAGCAGCACCAGCTGGGCTCCACCCTTTACACTGCCTTCCGACGTCAGCGGTAGTGACTGAAAGTAGAAGCAAGATTGATGTCATAGTCGTCGGTACTGGCGTGACCGTTGTCAGCAGTAACGAATAATGAGAATTTATAAATATTTTAGAGGGCTGTACATAAATGCCCGCAACATACGCCCACATAAATACATATAATAAAGAGCAAGGTGCACGCGGAGCGTCAGATACAAAACTTTCTCCCGCTGTGTTTAGGAGATATGTTCCCAAGTTGGAGCGTGAACTGGAGGGAGGTCGCCGCGCCCCGCCACTTTACTGTATCCAGGACGACGGTTTTGTTCTTTTTATCAACTTCTGTAAAAAAAGATTTGTTCCTTGGGGCAGTGTTTCTTGTGCCACAGTGTTTCTTATGCCACAGTGTTTCTTGTACCACAGTGTTTCTTGTGCCACAGTGTTTCTTGTGCCACAGTGTTTCTTGTGCCACAGTGTTTCTTGTGCCACAGTGTTTCTTGTGCCACAGTGTTTCTTGTGCCACAGTGTTTCTTGTGCCACAGTGTTTCTTGTGCCACAGTGTTTCTTGTGCCACAGTGTTTATTGTGCCACAGTGTTTTTTGTGCCACAGTGTTTCTTGTGCCACAGTGTTTCTTGTGCCACAGTGTTTCTTGTGCCACAGTGTTTCATGTACCACAGTGTTTCTTGTGCCACAGTGTTTCTTGTGCCACAGTGTTTCTTGTGCCACAGTGTTTCTTGTACCACAGTGTTTCTTGTGCCACAGTGTTTCTTGTGCCACAGTGTTTCTTGTGCCACAGTGTTTCTTGTACCACAGTGTTTCTTGTGACACAGTGTTTCTTGTGCCACAGTGTTTCTTGTACCACAGTGTTTCTTGTACCACAGTGTTTCTTGTACCACAGTGTTTCTTGTGCCACAGTGTTTCTTGTGCCACAGTGTTTCTTGTGCCACAGTGTTTCTTGTGCCACCGGAAAGAATTGTCTTAAAGTTTAGAAGGGAAAGCTTTATAATAATGCTTGAAGAATATTGTTACTTTGTAAAATTATTAGAGTATTATTATAAAGATGGAGGAGCGCTAAACCTGTATTATTATACAGCGCATGTGGGGGGATGAAAGGTATTCAGGCTCAATTCAGGGATCCGGAGCACAGGTCCAATTCCCTAGATCAAGAGCCCCTCACCAGCGTCAAGGAACCTCCCTTGAGGGGATTTCATGAGTAAATTTTTCATTAACAAGTTTATTTTGCGAGTGAAGTCCTTGAATTTCACGCATTCAAATATTTTGACAAGTTACTTATAGTCGGATCCCCTTGAAAAAGATCAAAATGATGAGAGTAGCAGCAAGTCAAGCCACGGGAGGGGGGGAATCTTAAGCTTAAGTACTTTCTCACTTTTCAATGCGTCATCAGGAGCTGTGCAATGTTGCAAAGATGGCAAAAGGAGAAATGAGGGAAAGTTTATGCTGTATATAACTCAAATTATGGGCTGTACAAACTCTAAGGCTATTTAGTGGAGTCTATTATGCACAGACTTAAACAACAATGCTGTGTAAAAGCACAGCATTTGCTCATTATACCAGGAAGTCGCGTGATGTCCTCATAACAGGGGTGCCACTAGCACGTTAAGAGACAACACAATAAGTGTTAGGGGCCCAAGACTGTTTAACTGCCTCCCAGCATACATACGGGGGATTACCAATAGACCCCTGGCTGGATTGCGTGCGGCCAGCAGTAACAGCTTGGTTGATCAGGCTCTGATCCACCACGGCCTGGTCACAGACCGGGTCGCGGGGGGCGTTAACCCCCGGAACTCTCTCCAGGTAAACTCCAGGTAACGTTTGACCAGAGTCTGCGCACTGAACATCATGGTTCACCCTTTCGTGAACATCAATATAACATATAACATCATGTTAAGTCCGTCGGGAATGTCGATATAATGTATAACATGATGCTACGTCCATGTGAACGTCGGCACAATGAATAACATGCTTAACTAATACTGCATAAAGGTATCGTGAAGTTACAGGTACACAAGACCAAGTGGTTGCAATCACTCACTGCAATTGGATCGATATAGCATTAGAAGTAAGGAAGTAGGCATGGAGGGAGGGTTAACTCAGGTATCGGTGCGCATGTGTGGATTATCTAGTCCTAGAGGTAAACAGGATGACCTATTGAGGTCTTAACCTGTCTAAATACAGCGGTTCAAAGGTACACATAGATAACTGTAACATGGGGATAGTGGTTTACAGTATTAGGCTGTTAAGGGTGTTAAAAGGGAAAAAAAATCAGGAATTGTCAAGTTATTATTGTATAGAATAATCAGAATATTAGAGAGATCAATGAATAATACAGACATATTAATCGACACTGAGTATAGTGGTAGGCAGCACTCGGGAACATATACCGAGACTCTCCAGAGTGTTTCTGGAATATTCTAGAAGGCCCAGGACATGGGCTATTGTCAAATGAGCGCATTCGTCCCTTCTAGTTTATTAATTAGAAAGTTACACATGATAATTGCATTCTGCATGTGTATTATCTACGATAGTAACGTAATCTAGCATGTCACATGACCTGTTCTCACTGTTGACTCATCACACAGTGTGTGAAATGAGTCAACAAGGGATGAAAATTATGTCTCGCACAGACAAAGATTAAAATGGTATAAGTGCTGAAAGTGCTAACTTGCTCACATCCTTCTACACTCGAAGACACTTCACGTAAAACATTTCCAAAACTAATTTCTAAAACTCATTCCTTATTACAGGATGAAATTACTTTTTAAGAAACTGCTGTTGCAGGGGACATTCACGATGTAAATGGAAAAGGGATTCTTGTTTTTTCAGACTGAAAATGAGACTAAGTTGATTTAGGTCGCCTGCCGAAGCTTGAAGGTCTCTTTCGTTCTCGGTTTCAAGGTCATCGCTGAGGTTTTTGTGTATCGGTGTATTTGAATAATCTCAAGATTATTCGACCTGTCATAGCTGTATCTGTATTGTACCTTACAGATGAAGGTACTTAAAATATCAAAAATATCTTTAAGGTAAGTCATTGTAAAGCTAAACTTCTCCCAAATAGAGTTGACGAGGAAGGTATTTCCTTCAGTTTCAAGAAACATCCTCGAGTCCTTTTTCAGTTCACATATGAAATTTTTGTCAACATTAAACTACTGACCTCCCGCCCGTCTTCCTGAAATCTCACGCCCTTCAGAGGCTGGCGTGAAGGAGGGCGGAGGGAAGGAGGGCGGAGGGAAGGAGGGCGGAGGGAAGGAGGGCGGAGGGAAGGGGCGCCTTCTAGTTTAAGAACAACTTCATTATATACTCCTCTAGGTAAGGAGCGGAAGTAATATTTTTTTATGTCGACGTGATAATACTCTCACATAATCATATCTAAAAGAACACCATGAAAACGTTACAAATGTCAACAAAATTGTTACCAAACTCAATTATATTAGTTATGCTTTAAATTGAACTTCCATCATACAAGCAAGAAAACATACACCAACTTTAACAAACAGTATACAGAATGTAAGTAACATGATTGGAGGATTTAGCAGTACTCAACACTGGTGAAGATGTGTTCCACTGGGATCTTCGCCTTGTCACAACAAGTGACAAAAACTGAGAAGACAGCACAATGTTCGTGCCTGAGTCTAATCTTTTCTCAATATTTTGGCTGGTGACAATCCCGGCTGTGATCACTTATAGCAGAAAGTAACAGTGTGAACAATAATTGACCACCTGTGAAGGATCCGGATTTTTGTTCTGACTCTCAACAAAACCTGCCTCTTCGACAGGTCATCATAAGGTTTATTACAACTACTGCACTTCACTTATTACCCAGTAGAGAATTGCAAATCATTAGGCTGGCTACAATAAGATACATCCAACTAGGCATATTTATATACACCACAGAGAAGTTAGCATGGGCCTCACTGGGACCACTAATGCATTCAGTAACAATAAAATATCTTCAAACAATATTGTCATATAGACATATATATTATATGTACCTCAAAGATGAGGTACATATAATGTTAATGACAGGACAGGCGGGACCCACTAGAAGAAGTAAAAATGTAATCACTGAGAAGCAGTGTAGCAAACCTACTAGGTAACTCCCTCTCAAATGCAAGCCCCTTCTCACTCGTAACTAGTACTCAGCTTCACATTGTTCCAGACTATGAAGCAGAACTCTTCTCCGGACTGAAGGACTTACTTCCTCATAACTGTATCTTTGAGGGTGATGCACTGATCACATCGTCTTTATATCTCTTCTGCTTCTGGTGTCTCCTTTCTATTAAACTAAAGAAGCTTATTGTGTAAGCAAAATTTTTCGGAAGAAATGGAGTGTACAGGATGAGTGTCTGGAGAAAATGAGGGAGAAAGGAAAGAAGAGGAGTCTTCGGGAAGAGAGGGAGAGTCTGGAGTAAAATTGAAGGATCTGCTTGAATAGAGGTATCTAACTGTTCCACATATATTTTATCGTTGCCCATAGTCTCATATACTTTATAAAGAATGTCAGCAAATTTGTCAGCCCGGAACGACTTCTTGTGAATCCACGATTATACTCATTAATCAAATTATGCTCATTAAGGTGGCTTATAATAATATAGGCTATAAATTATTATAATTATTTGCCTTCTATTGACGTCAGTCTTATTGGGCGGTAATGTGATGGAACTGACTTATCCCCTGATTTAAATATATTACATTAGCTATTTTCCACATATCTGGCACAACCCAACACTTACACCCTTCAAGTACCCTTGAAAACAGTTCGTCGGCGCCAGGGACACATTTTGTTTTAGTTTTTATACTTAATTGATAACATAATTAACATTACTCTCTGATGAGAGTAATGTTAATTTGTTTTCTTCAGGACCTAAATAATTTTTAATTTCTAGGATACCATTTAAGTCTTCTTGTGTAAAGACTGACAAGAAATAACCATTACAAGAAAACATATTTCCTGCTCATTATGAGTAGGCTGCCCAGCATATTTTTTTAGTTTTCCTATTTTTTCCTGAACTTCGTCCTATACTATAACCTGAAAGGGGGGAGCAGGGTTGAGCACGAGAATTTTTTTATAATATTCCGATTTCAATTATTTCTCTTTTATTATAAGTTAAGAAGGTGGTAACAAGAGTATGCTAGAAGTTTCATGAAGTTTACCCAAAAATAAAATAAAGAGACAAAAAATAAAATAATGGTTTTTGATATGGTAACTCCTCGATGAAATTTGTGCCAAATTGGTATCATTTAGGATGTTCTAGCTGACATTACATGAACAAGTAAAAAGCTAAAGAAGAATTTTAGGTAAAAAATTGAATGATATATTATTATACTGTATCCCAAAAAATTCTGAATTTTGGATGTTTTAATTTTATTTTTTTAAAGTGACATAAATTGTAAAGGCTATCACAAATTCTCTTCGTAAATTTGTAGTACAATGATTCTTGAATGTGTGTAAAAATCAAAACAATCCACTGATAAATGACGATGGAAATTTTACTAATAGGAGAAAAACAATAAAATATGATTTACTAAAATCTACGGATGTGAAGCATCATGAGTCACGAGCGTGAGCAACATCATCCCACCTTGAGATCAGAAGACTAACTGAGAGCTCATCTCCTCCCTCACTTGTGATGTAGCTTCAGAAGATGCTATGTGGTGTATTTTCTAAATATTGACCAAAAAACTAATAATATTCAGAAAAAAAAAGAATGAAAATATAATTCAATATGCCATTGCGTCATATTGATTACATCATCGAGTCTCGTAAAACCTATATAAAGGTCAGGGCAGTGTCGCCCTTTGTGTCAAATGTCACACCTCAGGAAATGCTACTGTCAGTTATTGTTTGTAGATGTGAGGATGGTACAGCGCTCCAGGATGTGCAGTCAAGCCTGATGCCCCAGCCCTGTGGACAACTTGTACATAGAAGAGAGACTAGTTCCAGTGCTAACATCGCCTTGCTCTGTCCTCAGTCCAGCTGTACGACCATGCCAATTTTCTCTTCCCTCAGGATGGGAGAGTTTTTGAGGCCTGCTATATATATTGTAAATGTCCATTTGAATTTTGGGTGAGCGAAAGTCAGTCCCCCCTGGGTTAACTACTGCTTGTATTTATCTTTCACGCCTTCATGCCCACCAGTATTGTCATGTCGAGATGACACGAGGTAGGTGGCCGAGCGAATGTAGACAGCCTATGCTGTCTGTTAGTTTCATATATTGCAGCACTACGGTGCTGCCCTCTCTAGGCCTGCCTAGGCCCACTCACGCTCACTCTCACGGCTTCCATCCTAGGACCAGCATCCTACCCCACAGCAGTCTGGCTTCTGGGTGCCCTCACACTCTGCCCGTTGTGTTCTCACTCCTCGTCTAATAAAGCCAATCTAGTCTTTGGCCGTATCTCTGCAACCTACCCTACCCCTTCGGCACTAAACCGCTGTACATCAGAATAACAGCAGCTACAGCATATTGATTACGTCATCAAATATATAGATAAAATTGCTATAAAAAATACTTTAAAAAATGGTATAAACAAGCGGGTTGCAATAAAATGTTGCCATATTTATGCACAATTTTTCAGTAAGATTTTTTTTTTTGTATTTCGTTTTTTTTTGTTAATTTTTCCTAATTACACCTGCTGTTTCCCTAAAAGAACTCTTTCGGATTTGTCTTTGATTCACTAGCTACTTTAATTTCATTGTTACGTTTAACTCTCCTCTTCTGATGTGCCTATAAATTCCCATCTTCTCTCGTAATAAAGACTTCAGTCTCCTATTCATCCATTCGGGATCATTTTTATTTGACCTAATTTCTATCTGTGAAATATATACATATATACTTTGGGCACATTGTATACTATTAAGAAAAAAAAAAGTCATAGTCGCAGATGCCTTCATTATTGTATGATGATCATCGATAGAATCATTAGCTAAATAACCCCAGGTGAGACTAGACAGGTGTTCTCTAAGTCCAATATAATCGGCAGAACGACAATCAGGGACTTTTTCCACATTTTGCTTATTCTGGAACTCCCAGGTAACAGTAAAGATTTGTGATCACTTGCACCAAGCTTTTCAGTGATCTCTATATTATTTACGAGAGTTTTTCCTCATTTGACATGACTATGTCAAGCAAATTATTATACTGTTTCAGGAAGCAGTCCTGATCTACTTCCGGAAAGTCACTGTATTCTAGATTACCGGTCAAAGAAGTCCAATCAATTTGTCTGAAGTTAAAATCCCTTACTATTACTATGTTATCTTGTGTAAAAGCCCTAACAATTTCGTCCCAAATTAGTCTTCCTCTGTTGCTTTCTAAGTTTGGGAGTCGGTTTATTACACCTAAACTTAATTTTTCTTGGTATTCTAGAAATTCTACCCAAACAGATTTTTTAACTAATTCATCGATTTTAATTTGTTTTTATGCAATAATGTATATTTTCTCTAACATATAGCACTACCCCATCCCCCGTCCCATTGTTTATATCTACATGGAACAACTTAAACCTGTGAATGTGGCACTCAGCAATCATGTCCTGACTCTTCAAATTAAACCAAGTCTCAGTTATTGCAATAACATCAAGATTTCCAGCACATGCAACCAGACGTAATTCTTTCATCTTCTCTCTGACACTTCTTCTATTTGTATAAAATATTTTAAGATTATATTTCGTCTGTGCCATTCCCATTTTTATCTTTTCATTTTGAATTATCTTTATCTTTAGCCAATGTTAAATGAAGGTTACCCCTAAAATTCACAATGTCACAATCTTGATAATTTACACAGCTCAAATTGATGGTTCTACAGTCTATTTTTTTCCCCACAAAAACCATTACCGCTATTTCTAGTTAAGCTCTTTTCACTGCACTGGCCAGTGCCTCCACAACTGCCCTAGGTAAATGAATGCCATCCCTAGCATACATGTCACTGCTGCCATAATAGATATCCCAGTTGTTTATAAATTGTACTGCAATGTCCTTACAGTTTTTGTCAAGCCATCAATTAACAATAATTGCCCTGGACAACCATTCATTTAAAACTCCTCTCCTCGGCAAAATAACACATATTACAGGTTGCCCTCCCTTAGTCCTAATTAAGTCTTTTACTGACCTATACCTGTTAATGAGGTCCTCACTCCTATGTCAGCCAACAACATTGCCTCCACCACTGATACAGATAATAGGATTGCTCCCATTACCTTTCATGGTTAGGCAAGATGGCTAATAATATCCTCCAATGCAGTCCCCAGGAAGACACACCCTATGCCTGCTCTTCCTATCTAAAAGCCAAAATGCCCTATCCATAAATTTAATCTGGCAGTGTTTCTCATGACATTCTCTATGGTTTTCGTTGGGATGTCCTGGACTGTTGATTCACATTCGTCTTATAATACAAAGATAGAATTGTTGGTCTCCACAGCAGTCTCCTGAATCATCCTTAGGCTCAGCTTCGTCCCATTCTGTCCAACCAGCATCCTATCGTTTGTTCAGTCATCGCCGCAGTTGTTCTCAAAGTCCTTGTTCTGGGATAGTCCTTGAAAACATCTCTTCCAACTTTCTCTAATTCTGTCTTGACCTGAAGATACAGTTGCTCAAAGTTGAGGGAATTCATCATCACAATTTCAGTTACCTAAGAATGGAGAACATACTATGTACGTCTTCACACAATACAGTTCACCTCATTATTCTGTAATACGGTGGCCAGGACTGTGCATTATAATCTAAATGAGGCCTTACCAACGATATATGAAGCTGAAGAATAATCTGAGGGCTACTGTTATTTATTCTGCTTGATATGAAGCAAACATTCTATTCACTTTATTGCGAACACGTACATACTGTTGTCTTAGGTTATTGGTAACCAGAAGTCCTAAATCATTTTAGGCATTGAGAGTGATCAAAATTTACATTATTTATTTTATAAGTACCTCGGTTATTTTCTTTTCCAGTACTTAGACGTTTGCATTTGTCTATATTACAATGTATCTACAACTTCTCTGACCACAGCATCAATCTGCTTCAGTCAAACAATATTGTTATACAGTAACATTATATAATACCATCATACTATTATCTCATACTGTATGAGTCTTCACGTATGAAGCCCTCTTGAAGCAACGCTTATTAATAATGAATTAGACACATGTACGACATCTGGGTAACTTTACTTGTAGAAGTTTTACCATCCAGTGGCTTTATTAATTCAATACAAGGACATAATATGAAGACTAAAAATATATACATAGGACAGTGTAAGATGAGTTATTGAGTCCCTCATCCAAGGAGACGGTGATGAGCACCGTAGTCTTGAAAAATCTGAAGCTCTGACAGGAAGATAGATACTTATATACTAGAGGCAGATGAGGTGCTCTGCATCTAATCCTAGCCTGAGGGACTAATTACCTCGTCTTCATATTATGTCCATGTATTGTATTGATAAAAACCACTGGATGGAGAAGCATATTGAAAAATAATGATAACTTGTCCGTTGCATCAACATCATGGTATCTCAATACAGAGGACATCACTACAACTCCTGGCGCAGCTCTTGGGCATGACCTATTTTCACTGGGGACTCCCGCCTACCAGTTACAATGCCTCCGTCTGCTGCACCTCTTTTGACTCCAGTATGTAAGCACTAGTCTCACTGCTTGTGTTTCAGTTTCTCCAAGACTAATCACCTGCTCCTGGGCTGACAGACTGATTACCTCATCTTCCATTGTTTGCTGTATATATTTCTACAGTTGTCATATTATGTTCATCTTGTCGGTATTAAATACCACTCATATTCATGCTTATTAGTAATTATATAAGATGACTTCTATATAGAGTAAGTCCAATATCATCAAAATGCTTTTTTTTTTATATAAAATTTTCCTATATTATATGATTATCAAGCTCCTTTCTAGAAGAGCATAGGTAAACAATCATTCTCTTCTTATAAACCAATCTAGAGATAAGTAAAATTCACCTGCCTGTATAAAATATACATATAGACCACTCGCTAAACAGTGTCACAATCCAGAACATACTTCAATAAACCTCAGATTCTAAGTCATTTAACATGTAAAAATAATTTCAAGACTAATTATTTAAATATACAACAATCGCAATTAATTTAGAGTCCTACAAAATTATAAAGCTGCATAATTCGTATCACACAAGTGTACAGACACCATCTGGACTTACAGAGACTCATTCCACTAATGAACATGTGTCGAATTAAATCCACCAAGATAACAGTGCTAAATATGTGATGGTGTGTGAGGGAATGTATAATGTAGATTCAGAGCATCGGTTCAAACTGGCAACCATTCTCTTTAATGAGTTAAGGACAACAACAGTAAAATCAACACTGGACTTAGTATTCGTGAAAACTATGCTCCCAAAGGCTAATTCCCATAATGGACATTGGTTGCAGAAACTAAGTTTAACAATGGGCATGACAGTCAGTGCGCAACTTCACAACTCCGTGTTGGACATAATGTGCAGATAGAGCTTTGCATGCAACTTAGTCTGGCGACATAGTCGACTATTATGGAGGAAACAGCCAACACTTGGCAGTTAGCTGGGGATTTTCAACCTGGCCTCTCCTTACAGGTCGTCAATTTATCATATACTATAGACCAACTAACCCAACTGTGGATAAATTTATCTCCAAAAGGTAGGGGAGCAGCATGAGGGGCTGTGCCCCTCCCATAAGGGGGGCTGTGACCCCTCTCACAAGGGGGCAGTATCCCCTCTCTGTTGTTCCGACCAAGCAGAACTAGACTGCACTAGTCGTAGATGAGATGCACATGCCAGACTGAGCATGGACCAAGACATCTTTCTCTCCTATTGCTCAGAACAGTCAAAATGTATCTACCAGTGTTTGCTCGAGAATACTCCTATTCCTTAACCTTATTCATTTTAAGGTGAAATAATCTCTTAGTATAATTATTTAGGTAGTAAGATTTATTTAATGTGAAATGCGTCAGAATAAGGGAAATGAGTTCCTTGACTTAACCACGTAGTGTTGGTTGGCATCCATGCTTTTCAGACATTATGTCAACATTATTACGCCAAGACTCTTCCAAGATCAGTCTGAGTAAACAAGTGAGCAAGCACCATGGCAAATATTACCGACGATCATATGTGTAGAATCGCAGATTCGTGGTCAAACCGTGTAATCTCCGTGTCACTTACGCTCGAACGATTATTAAGGAGAAGAGAAGCGAAGATAACATATTGAAGTTCAATAGTTATCTTTGCTCAGCTAGATATTGTTAGTAATTGTCCCTACCATGAACATTTAACACAGACATATTACCGTTGATGAGTGAATCTCTTGAACAAGTGATGGCAATTCGAGTGATGGTGAAACAATCCAAAAGGTACATGGCATGTTGAACAGGTTAATAGAACAAGAACAATAGAGTGTGACAAACTTTCCCCGTGTTACTAACGATCGTTCAACGTGACTAGAATAATAATAGAAGAGTGGAATCATCCTACCTTCAGTTAAGCCATCAATAACGGTGTCAACACATGGTAATGTAATATTGGTACAATACATATACCCAGGAAAGTCGAACCCTCTTACACATTTATCGAATATCACAAGATTAATTGTAAGGCTGATGAGACTTACCAAATCGATGCCGTGACACGAGGGCGATTGCTGAAACCCAGGTAAGACTCACCCACAACTTTCCAGGTGACATACCAGAAATATCGGGTGAATGTTAACCATGGTCATAATCGCTGACCCACGAAAGGAGACCCCAGGCTGCGACCGCTGGTGTTCTAACCTATCAACGTTAATCATTTATACAAATGATTAGTTTAGAAGAAAAAATCGTTTTTTTGAAGCACTGGATCTATTTATGGTCACAGGTGTCAGACGAGGACTGTAGCAAACCTGAGAAAAACTATAATTATGTAAAAAATAGACACAAATGCAGTATAATGCGATTCTTTATTGACTACGTTTTGCCCGCTGTGTGAGCAGAGAGTACGTGAGTACGTGAGGTACGTGAGAGTACGTGAGTATAAAGGAAGCATTATGACGTGAAAGGTCAGGTGAGGAAAGTTGAAGTTGACTGCTGAGAAGAGGTTGGATCTGAGAAAGACCTGCCAGGCACAGGGCAGTAGGTTTGTTGCTATGTAGAATAATGATGAATAATCTTCCTGGCAAGAGGTTCAGCTATGTTGCAAAAGCTGTTGTTCTGGTTGAAATTGTTGGATATACAGATGAGGGATGATTCCAAGATCCTGCGTCTCTGGATGTCTTCCCTGACGATGAGTCTTGCGTCTCTATAATGAATTAAATGGTCGGGAGTTTTGTTGTAACACATTCTTCAAGTAGTCTATTCTGCTGGCTTACTGATGTTCGAAATGTGTTTGTAGGTTTGTGGATGTGTCGCCTACATATAATTGGTTGCAATCGTTGAAAGAATTATGTATGTGTCTCTGCAGAGGACTGAACATGTTGGTGTCCCTTACTGTAGATGTCTTTGATTGTGGAAGATGGAGACTGTTATGCAAGGTACTGCATTAATGTGAAGATAATTTATGTAATGTAAGATTATATTGTAAGGAAAATGTGCACCATCAATGTCTAAATAATATCAGTGTTTTTAGTGGACACGTATTGACACGGCCAGTTGGACAGGTATTTGACGATCAACTGAGAGTGACTACTCACTGGGAAGGTGTTATGAAGCCAGGTTGAGTTAAGTAGTGTGTGGTGCATTTTTGTTGTTGTAATGCTTAGGCCGTAGGTTATTTTGGGGATTTTATTGTACTCTTAAGTGGGCCCTGACATGGCATGGCCCTGATATTTATAGAGGCCCTGTGTGAGTAGTGACGAGTACAAAAGTAATAGTTTTTTACCTGCAGGCTGGAAGCCGGCAGAGGGAAGGTATGGAGACCCACTGTTGTGAATATGTGTAATTTCCATGTGGCCTAACTTTAATTAACTAGTAGCAGTGTACTAGTGTGTTATTTTGTAATATGTGAAATGTGCTGAAGGCAGGTTTTGTGTTCTATATATTGTTATGTAGAATATATGTATATTTTTCTAAAGGTGAGTTTATCTGTCCTTGCTGATGATCAAACTTAAAGTACGACACCTGCTTTAACATTTTGTGTAGGAGTTTACGAAGTGTGAGTGGCCTTAGGGGGCTTATTTTATAAATAAATTTATATTAACCCCCTATGTCCTCCTTAACTTCATAACGTGTTTGACAACGGAGTTAGTAGGGAGGACCACGTGTCCCCTCTCGGTGGTATCATATTTTGTTGAGATGAAGATGTTATATTCACGGTGTCTGCAAATTCTAATGAAGTGATGAGGACAGTAAAGCTTACAAAATTCTTGTTTGATGAAAGATCATTCTTTCTCAAGGAATTCATTACTACAGATTCGGAAAGCACTAAGGAAAAAGCTTATGATTATGCCATGCTTAGTCTTGGTGTTGTGGTGTGATTAAAAGAGGAGAAGATCGTGTTGGTTGGTCGGCTTCGGTTAACTTTAAAATGAAGCTCGTGGTCAGCTTTGCAAAGAAGAACGTCAATGAAAGGAAGAATGTGGTCGACTTCTTGTAGCGTAAACTAGACTGAGGACTCAAGTTATGATGAGAATGTCGTCAACATAATGGACACAGGTGACTGAATGAGGATTGATAGAGGAAAACCGTTTAACTTCTAGATGTTTCATGTAAACATTTGCCAGTAGAGCACTAAGTGGTGATTCCATGGGCAGTCCAAAAGTCTGTTGAAAAAATATAATTTTCAAAAGAGAAACATGCGAAACCATCACACAGTTCAACAAGGTCGATGAAATCGCTGGCAGGAACAGGAAGGTTATGGGAGTCGTCAATTTTCCTGCTCATGTAATCAATGGATTATGCTGTGGGTACCTTGGTAAATAGGGATGTCACGTCTAGGCTGGAGAGTTTCTTCTTTCCCGACGTTAAAGTTGTGGATGCGATTGAAAAGATCCCCAAAGTGTTTAAGATGTACTGAACAGATTGTACCCAAAAGTTTATAAAGGTGTTTTCAAGAATCCCCGAGTTTAGGCTTCAAATTTGCTACATGAATCACAAAACCAAAACAAGACCCCCCCTCAAACGCAAAAAAAAAACTACAAACACAATGACTCCGACTTTCAAGAAGGCTATACTCAAGGCATCATTTCAGTGGCCATCTCAACACTTAATTTCCCAGTCCTACCTCGACGTCACATCACTGCACTTAAAACTTAAGCAAAAGACACGAGAATCAGTCACCACTACTGATAAAGGAGGTGGTGTCGTAATCTTGAATATTAACCACCACAGGAACAATATACTCCATCTAATAATGATCCAGACACCTACCAACCTCTCGCAATAGAACTTTTCTTCGCAAGACTTGCTTCTTACTGAGAAACTTCTGCACACCGTTCCCAGCAACCCCAGTCCCGCTAGAATATACGACCTGCCGAAAACTCACAAGCCAGGCATTCCATTGAGATTCATTTCCTCTGCAATAGGCAGTGCCCCCCACCAACTCTCATGGTTCCTTAATAAATATCTTTCTAAACGTTACAAGATAGTGAGAAAACAAATGAAAGGGAGAAAGAAACATCTACAGCAGGAAAACAACAAACAGAACAACCTGGATAAATATGCTCATAGGACAGGAAACACGAGAATCCATATCAGTTGACAGAAAGCGAGAATGAGTCTCAGTAAATGTAGGTAGTCAGGACATCTGGGGCGTTGACCCCCGCAACACCCTCCAGGTAGATATCCTGAGAAACAGTCATAAGCACCCTTACCAGTGCATGGTAAACGGATGTGCCTATATGGGAGAAAATGCTGTATCAACACACCAGAAAATGTGCAAACATGATAAGGAAGGAGAAGTATTGCTTTGAAAAGAAATGCAGATACTTCCATCCAGTGATGTGCAAAACCTCAATGCAACTCAGAGAATGTTATGACATTAGCTGTCCTGATCACCAAGTGAAAGGAACGCGGCGCTACAGAGAAAGCAGGTAAATGAAAAATGAGCAGCATTCATTTTTAGACAAAAGAGGACAAACGGAAATCCTACAGATGGGAGAGAGGTACACAACAGTGCAAACCAAGTCAATCATACACTCATTAGGGTCTAATTTACAGCAGACAAATAAATGCACGGTTAATACTGGAGAAAGCAGAGGTATGTAAATCATGGGCCATGCGAGGTTGTACATCACCAGTGGTACTAACAAATACACACCAAACCAAAACATCTCAAATGTAAATACTGCTTTCTATTTGCAAATATTCAGGGTTTGAAATCAAATTAAAATGACTAAGTTAGTTTTGTCAGTGGGCTTCACTCGGAAGCGAATGCCATATTTGGAGCATTTACAGAAACACACAAGGAATGTTTTGGACGGTGAAAAAACTATGATTTGTATAGATGTGACAGAATTAATAGGCCACAGGGAGGCGTAGGACTCTATGTGAAAGATACATTTTGTTGTTCAGAATTGCTGAGTTCATCTAATGTAACAGTAGAAGTTCTAGATGTTAAAATTGAAAATAGGAATCCGGCAATTATCCTAGTACATAAACCATCGTCAGCAACGGCAGAGGAATTCACAGACCAGATATGGAAAATAGATAGCTGTCTTGAAAGGCTGGAAAAACTTACACCAAATATTATCCTCCTTGGGGATTTGAATCTCTTTAAGGTAAATTGGAAGATGGCTCAACAAAACGTCAAACCAGAAATAGTTCCTGAAAACGCCCTGGCTCAAGGAAGCATTATACCAGGCAACTAATGAGGCTTTCTGGAAAGTTAACATTGAATCAACAAATAACTGATCCCACTAGAAATGAAAATACAATGAATTTGATATTCACAAAGGAGTAAATAATCAGATACATAAATCACAAAGCAAATATACTCTGACCACAACTTCATGGAAGTACAAACGAGTATAAAACCAAGGAACTAGAGCAGTAATATACGACAAGAGATGTTCAGTAAGTTTAATTTCAACAACCATTAAATTGACTAGGGCAAAATTAACCAAGAACTATCAAACCAAAGCCCGGTAAAGGACTGGGCCGCGGGGGCGTTGACCCCCGCAACACCCTCCAGGTAGATATCCTGAGAAACAGTCATAAGCACCCTTACCAGTGCATGGAAAATTTGAACACAGAAGCATACAAGATTTGTATTAAATATGTAGCATTGAGGAAACCTGGAATACCAGATATGGAAAGAGAGCGTAGAGAAGGTACGAAAGAGAGAAAAAAGTAACAGAATTGCTTAAGAACATGAATATGTCACAACGAAGGAAACAGTCTTAGCCGAGACATCACCGATTTAGAGCAAAAACTTCCAGGATATTGCAAGAAACCCCAAATATTTCTAATCATATGCAAAATCCCTTAATGAGATGAGATTTATATACTGACGCTGAACAGGAAATGAGCGAAATTCTAAAATAACAGTATGAGTCGTTGTTCAGCATTCCACTAAATGAGAACATAGTGAAGAATGCAGAAATTCTTCATTCCACTGGAAGGCCGCACTGACCAACTAACTGACATTATTACTACTCCCATAGGATTCGAAAAAGAAATTGAAAATATGCCTACTCACTCAGCACCTGGACCAGATTCAAAGAAAATCTTTGTTCATAAAAATAAAGTGCAAGACACCATTAGCACGAGCTATCAGTATTCTAGGTGAAATACCAGAGACTTGAAAGAGTGCAGACATAACTCCTTTGCATAAGGGAGTAGTAGACCCCTAGCTAATAATTATGGACCAGTAACCCTAACTTCCACATCATAAAATCTTTGAAAGAGTGATGAGATGTCAAATTAGTAAGTTAATGGAACAGCCCCATCTGCATAACCCAAACCAGCACGGTTTTAAAACTAGATAATCATGCCTGTCACAGCTGCTGAACCACTATGACAGAACTATGGAGGTGTAGGAAGAAAACAAAAATGCAGAAATGATATCCACAGATTTTGCAAAGTTATTTGACAACTGTGATCATTGAGTGACTGGACACAAAATGAGGCCATGGGAAGGTAGGTAGATGTATTTTCGGGTTCCTAAGACACAGAACACGAAGGGTAGTAGTAAACAGAGGAAAGTCCAGCATCAGCTAGGTAAAAAGCTCAGTTCTCCAAGGCACTGTCCTGGCACCTCTGCTGTTTCTATCCTCATAGCACACATAGTCAAAAACACCCGTCAGAGTTTTGTATCATCATTTACAGATGACTCTAAAATAAGCATTAAAGTCACTTCGATAGCAGACACTGAAAAAATGAAGGAAGATATAAACCGTGTTTTCCAGTGGGCAGTGGAGAACAACATTACGTTCAATGGTGAGAAGTTCCAGCTGCTTAAGTATGGAAAGAGGAACTCTGTATACAAAACTCAATAGGATCGTCAAATAGAACGAAAGGAACACGTGAAAAACTTGGGAATAATTATGCCAGCTGACCTTTCTTTTAAGAACACAATAATACCAAGGTCACGACAGCCAGACGGATGACGGGGTGGATAATGAGAGCTTTCCAAACAAGGGAAATACTGCCAGTGGTGACCCTTTTCAAATCACTTGTGTTCTCTCATATGTAATATTGTACTGTTGACATCCCCGTTCATGGCAGGAGAAATATCAGAATTGAAACAAATACAGAGATCATTTACGGCCGCATAGATCCAATAATGTATTTAAAATACTTGGAACGACTTAAAGTCTTGAATATGTACTCACTGTGGCGGAGGAGAGAGATATATACATGGTAAATACCTGGAAAGTACTAGTGGACCTTGTCCCATATCTTCACAATGCCATAATAATATACTGGATTGAGAGCTATGGGAGGGAGCGCAAAATAATCCCAGTGAAAAGCAGGGATGCAGTGGGTATAATAAGGAACACTGTATCAATGTACGTGGCCCCAGACTATTCAACATCTTTTCGAAAGATATCGGAAACACTGCTGGGACAAGTGTAGAAGTCTTCAAGAGGAAACTGGACAAGTATCTTTACGAGTTGCTAGATCATCTAGGTTGTGATAGATAAAGATATATGGGTCAGCAGGCCACCACCAGCAACAGCCTGGTTGACCAGGGAAGAACCTGAAGAGCCTGGCGCAAGACTGGGCTGTGGGAATAGAATATCTCTGGGAACTCATCAAAGGAGTATCAAAGGTAGAAGCCACGAGCTGTTGTCCTACCTTAGCTCATTTCCAGGTTTAGCACTGTTATCTTACCTCATGTTGTTAATTGGCAAAGAGCGGTTATCCTACTCAAGCTAATTTACAGGTTAAGAGCTGCTATCCTACCTAGGTTCATTTACAGGCTAAGAGCTACCTCAGATTATTTACTTCTATGAGCTACCTCAGATTATTTACTTCTATGACCTACCTCAGATTATTTATTTATTTCTAAGAGCTACCTCAGATTATTTATTTATTTCTAAGAGCTACTATCAACGTACCTCAGCTCACTGACAGACTAAGAGCTACTAAGAGCTACCCAGAAGAGGTACCTTCAAGAGGTTGCCTGGAATTATCATCTTCCTACTTTTCGACTTAGTTTTGTTCATGACTCAAGAACGCCTAACTGAATCAGCTTGAGTAAAGTAACGAAGACCAAATTCTTGGAATATTTGGCATGTTCGTGCGCCCAGTGACCAGAGGTGCTTAACCCATCCTCGCCATCCTGGAATGCCTCAAATAACCTCCAAAAAATCTTCAGCGGAGTAGCTTCAAACGCTCAGAAAATGTGTCAAGAATATGACGACTTTGGATAGAAATTCAAATGGGTAGGAACAGATCTGACGATTTTATGTGTAGTGTGAAATTCTTATTCCAGTTAAATCACGGTAACTATTTTACCACTTCTGAACGACTTCAATAGTTAATTGTTAGTGCAGAGGGGGAGGAGGAGTTGCACTGCTCATTAAAAACTAATTGCGATTTGAGAAAATGGAAGGAATGGACAAAATGGGCGAAAGGGACTACATAGTAGGTACAATTCAGGCTGGAGGACATAAGGTAGTGATTGCAGTGATGTACAACCCGGCACAGAACTGCAGGAGGCCAAGAGAGAGCAACAGAGCAATGGTGGATACACTAGTTGATGTGACCTGTAGAGCTCACACGGGTAGACCAAAGTTAATGGTTATGGGTGATTTCAATCACAAGGAAACTGATTGGGAAAACCTGGAGCCACATGGGGGTCCCGAAACATGGAGAGCCAAGATGATGGATGTGGTACTGGAAAACTTCATGCATCAACATGTTAGGGACACTATCAGAGAGAGAGGTGAGGATGAACCAGCAAGACTGGACTTCATATTCACCCTGAGTTGCTCAGATATCGAAGACATCACGTATGAAATGCCCCTTGGAGCTAGTGATCACGTGGTTCTGAGCTTTCAATACATAGTAGAGTTACAAGTGGAGAGGGTAACAGGAGTAGGATGGGAAAAAACAAACTACAAAAGGGGGGACTACACAGGCATGAGAAACTTCCTGCAAGAAGTTCAAGAGGGAAAGTGAATTGGTAGGAAAATCAATGAACGAAATGATGGACTATGTGACAACAAAATACAAGGAGGCAGACTAAAGGTTTGTTCCCAAGGGCAACAGAAATAATGGGAAGACCAGAACGAGCCCTTGGTTTACTCAAAGATGTTGAGAGGCAAAAACTAAGAGCGCTAGAAAATGGAAAAAGTACAGAAAACAAAGATTCCAGGAAAATAAAGAGATTAGTCGGAGACCAGAAACGAGTATGCACAGATAAGGAGGGAGGCCCAGCGACAGTACGAAAACAACATAGCATCAAAAGTCAAGTCTGACCCAAAGCTGTTGTATAACCACATCAAGAGGAAGACAACAGTCAAGTACCAGGTAATCAGGCTGAGGGAAGAAGGTGGGGAGCTAACAAGAAATGACCAAGAAGCATGTGAGGAGCTCAACATGAGATTTAAGGAAGTATTTACAGTGGAGACAGAATGGACTCTATGAAGTCAGTATAGGGGGGTACACTAACAAGGTATATGCCATTAAGTGCTGGATGAAATACACACAACCGAGGAGGAGGTGAAGCAGCTGCTAAGTGACCTTGATACCTCGAAGGCAGTGGGACCGAACAACATCTCTCCGTGGATCCTTAGGAAGCAGAGACGCTGTGTGCGCCCCTAACAACAATTTTCAACACATCCATAGAAACTGGGCAACTGTCTGAGGTATGGAAGATGACAAATGCAGTCCCCATTTTTAAGAAATGAGACAGACGCGAGGCACTAAACTACAGACCTGTGTCACTGACATGTATAGTATACAAAGACATGGATAAAATTATCAGGAGGAGAGTGGTGGAACACCTAGAACGGAACAAGCTTATAAACGACAACCAGCACGGATTCAGGGAAGGAAAATTCTGTATCACAAACCTACTGGAGTTTTATGACAAGGTAACGGAAGTAAAACACGAGAGAGAGAAGTGGGTAGATTGTATTTTCTTAGACTGCAAGAAGGCCTTCGAAACAGTTCCTCACAATAGATTAGTGAAAAAGCTAGAGGATCAGGCACACCCTAACAGGAATGGCACTGCAATGAATCATAGAATATCTGACAGGGAGGCAACAGCAAGTCATGGTACGTGACGAGGTGTCAGAATGGATGCCTGCGACAAGCGGGGTCCCACAGGGGTCAGTCCTATGACCAGTACTATTTTTGGTATATGTGAATGACATGACTAAAGGGATAGACTCAGAAGTGTCCCTGTTTGCAGATGATGTGAAGTTAATGAGGAGAATTAAATCGGATGAGAATCAGACCGGACTACAAAGACATTTGGACCGGCTGGAAGACTGGTTCAGTAACTGGCTCGTCGAATTTAACCCTGCTAAATACAAAGTCATTACGATCGTGGAAAGGGCAAAGAAGACCGCAGACAGAGTATAGGCTAGGTGGTCAAAGACTGCAAACCTCATTCAAGGAAAAGGATCTTGGGGTGAGTATAATACCAAGCACATCTCCTGAGGCGCACATCAACCAGATAACTGCTGCAACATACGGGCAACTGGCAAACCTGAGAATAACGTTGTGATACCTTAGTAAGGAATCGTTCAAGACTCTGTACACCGTGTACGTCAGGCCCATACTGGAGTATGCAGCACCAGTTTGGAACCAACACCTGGTCAAGCACGTCAAGAAATTAGAGAAAGTGCAAAGGTTTGCAACAAGACTAGATCCAGAGCTAAGGGGAATGTCCTACGATGAAAGGTTAAGGGAAATCGGCCTGACGACACTGAAGAACAGGAGGGCAAGGGGAGACATGATAACGACATACAAAATACTGCATGGAATTGACAAGGTGGACAGAGACAGGATCTTCCAGAGGTGAGACACAAAGCAAGGGGTCACAATTGGAAGTTAAGGACTCAGAGATATGTCAAAAGGATGTTAGAAAGTATTTCTTTAGTAACAGAGTTATCAGGAAGGGGAATAGTCTGGCAAGTGACGTAGAGGAGGCAGGAACTATACTTAGTTTTAAGACGAGGTATAATAAAGCTCATGGAGCAAGGAGAGAGAGGACCTAGTAGCAATCAGTGAAGAGGCGGGGCCAGGAGATATGACTCGACCCCTGCAACCACAAATACGTGAGTATAAATAGGTGAGTACAATTACCATGTAACTATCATAGTCATCGGGTAACCATCATTAAAATTAGCCTTTCACGGATTATATTGTGCGCAGGTGAGAGACCACTATCTCTCTCTCTCTCTCTGAGACTGTGGCTCTGTCTGAGACTGTGGCTCTCTCTGAGACTGTGGCTCTCTCTCTCTGAGACTGTCTCTCTCTCTCTGAGACTGTGGCTCTCTCTGAAACTGTGGCTCTCTCTGAGACTGTGTCTCTCTCTGGGGCTGTGGCTCTCTCTGAGACTTTGGCTCACTCTGAGACTGTCTCTCTCTGAGACTGGCTCTCTCTGAGACTGTCTCTCTCTCACTGAGACTGTGGCTCTCTCTGAGACTTTGGCTCACTCTGAGACTGTCTCTCTCTGAGACTGGCTCTCTCTGAGACTGTCTCTCTCTCACTGAGACTGTGGGTCTCTCTGAGGCTGTGTCTCTCTGAGACTGTCTGTCTGAGGCTGTGTCTCTCTGAGACTGTCTCTCTGAGACTGTCTCTCTCTGAGACTGTGACTCTCTCTGAGACTGTCTCTCTCTGAGGCTGTGTCTCTCTCTGAGATGTTGTCTGTTATGTCTATATCTGCAATAACAAACTTGCAGTCTGACATTACGTCTCAGTAATTTCGTAAATAAACAAGGTCTTCCATCAAAGCTATGTGCTTTGAATAACTCTTAGAGAAGGTGTCTTAAGTGGTCCTATTTCATTCAGAGTTTTAAACATATGAAGCAGTTCAAGTACACACACACGTACATTGCGTACTCAAAGTAGTCTACTTACGTACATGGCGGAGGTGGAAGACTTCAATGTGCTCAAGGACAAGGCAGTGAGGGAGACTGTGTGTGCTCACCTATGTGTCTGAGCAGGGGTCGAGTTTCAGCTCCTGGCTGAGTGTGTGTGTGTGTGTGTGTGTGTGAAAGAGTAATGGGAGTGGGAAAAGAGAGAGGAGTGGAAAAGAGAGAGGAATAGAGAGGAGTGGATAAGAAAGAGGAAGAGAGAGGAGTGGATAAGAGGGAGGAAGAGAGATGAGTGGATAAGAAAGAAGAAGAGAGAGAAGTTGATAAGAAAGTGGAAGAGAGAGGAGTGGATAAGAGGGAGGAAGAGAGATGAGTGGATAAGAAAGAGGAAGAGAGAGAAGTTAATAGAAAGAGGGAGAGGAGTGGATAAGAAAGAGGAAGAGAGATGAGTGGATAAGAGGGAGGAAGAGGGAGGAGTGGATAAGGGGGAGGAAGAAAGAGGAGAGGATAAGAGGAAGGAAGAATGAGGAGTAGATAAGAGAGAGGAAGAGAGAGGAGTGGATAAGAGAGAGGAAGAGAGAGGAGTGGATAAGAGGAAGAGAGAGGAGTGGATAAAAGAGAGGAAGAGAGAGGAGTGGATAAAAGAGAGAAAGAGAGAGGAGTGGATAAGAGGAAGAGAGAGGAGTGGATACGTGGGAGGAAGAGAAAGGAGTGGATAAGGGAGAAGAAGAGAGAGGAGTGGATAAGAGAGAGGAGTGGATAAGAGTGGATAAGAGAGAGGAGTGGATAAGAGTGGATAAAAGAGAGGAGTGGATAAGAGAGAGGAGTGGATAAGAGTGGATAAAAGAGAGGAGTGGATAAGAGAGAGGAGTGGATAAGAGGAAGATAGAGGAGTGGATAAAAGAGAGGAAGAGAGAGGAGTGGATAAGAGAAAGAGAGAGGAGTGGATAAGTGGGAGGAAGAGAAAGGAGTGGATATGGGAGAAGAAGAGAGAGGAGTGGATAAGAGTGGATAAGAGAGACGAGTGGATAAGAGAGAGGAGTGGATAAGAGAGAGGAAGAGAGAGAGTGGATAAGAGAGAGGAGTGAATAAAAGAGAGGAAGAGAGAGGAGTGGATAAGAGAGAGGAAGAGAGAGGAGTGGATAAGAGAGAGGAAGAGAGAGGAGTGGATAATAGAGAGGAGTGGATAAGAGAGAGGAAAAGAGAGGGGTGGATAAGAGAGAGGCAGAGAGAGGAGTGGATAAGAGAGAGGAAGAGAGAGGAGTGGATAAGAGAGAGGAAGAGATAGGAGTGGATAAGAGAGAGGAAGAGAGAGGAGTGGATAAGAGAGAGGAAGAGAGAGGAGTGGATAAGAGAGAGGAAGAGAGAGGAGTGGATAAGAGAGAGGAGTGGATAAGTGAGAGGAGTGGATAAGAGGGAGAAGTGGATAAGAGAGAGGAGTGGATAAGTGAGATGAGCGGATAAGAGAGAGGAGCGGATAAGTGAGAGGAGTGGATAAGTGAGAGGAGTGGATAAGAGAGAGGAGTGGATAAGAGAGAAGAGTGAATAAGTGAGAGGAGCGGATAAGAGAGAGGAGCGGATAAGTGAGAGGAGTGGATAAGTGAGAGGAGCGGATAAGAGAGAGGAGTGGATAAGTGAGAGGAGTGAATAAGAGAGAGGAGTGGATAAGAGAGAGGAGTGGATAAGTGAGAGGAGCGGATAAGAGAGAGGAGTGGATAAGAAAGAGGAGTGGATAAGTGAGAGGAGTGGATAAGTGAGAGGAGTGGATAAGTGAGAGGAGCGGATAAGAGAGAGGAGTGGATAAGTGAGAGGAGTGGATAAGTGAGAGGAGTGGATAAGTGAGAGGAGTGGATAAGAGAGAGGAGTGGATAAGAGAGAAGAGTGGATAAGAGAGAGGAGTGGATAAGAGAGAGGAGTGGATAAGTGAGAGGAGTGAATAAGTGAGAGGAGTGGATAAGAGAGAGGAGTGGATAAGAGATAAGAGTGGATAAGTGAGAGGAGCGGATAAGAGAGAGGAGCGGATAAGTGAGAGGAGTGGATAAGTGAGAGGAGCGGATAAGAGAGAGGAGTGGATAAGTGAGAGGAGTGGATAAGAGAGAGGAGTGGATAAGTGAGAGGAGTGGATAAGAGAGAGGAGTGGATAAGAGAGAGGAGTGGATAAGTGAGAGGAGTGGATAAGTGAGAGGAGTGGATAAGAGAGAGAAGTGGATAAGAGAGAGGATGAGAGAAAATTTTTTTAAATAAAATTAATTGTTTTTATTCGTTGAATAAATTTATTTAATATATTTAATTTTTCAATAATTCTTCCAGATGTGTACCTGGAGGGTGTTACGGGGGTCAACGCCCCCGTGATGGACGAAGGCCTAGTCTTTTGTTTTCGTAGGGAGTGAGTTCTCTGTGCAGATTTGGAACTAGTCCCTCAATGATTTTATAGGTGTAAATTATGATGTATCTTTCTTGCCTGCGTTCGAAGAAGTACTGGTCAAGGGACTTCAAATAGTCCCAGTTATGAAGGTGCTTGAGTTTACTTGTATGTGCAGTGAAAATTCTCTATATAATATTCATATCTGCAATTTTGCTTGCCTTGTACAGTAGCATTCCAAACTTGTGAGAAAAAGTGATTTTAAAAGTATCATCATTGGCCTGGTACCTGTTGTTTGAAGGTTCTCGTTATCCATTCCATCATTTTCCTAGCAGATGTGAAAATGGCATTGTTGGGCTTTATGAAAGTGAGATCCTTTCACATTGTCACTCCCAAGTCCTTCAGATTTGTTTCCCACTTGACTGTGTGAAGACTTGGTTTATATCCGCTTGGATATTTGCAGCGTCCTCAATGGATTACATTCTCATGGAAATTCTAGTATCGTCAGCAAAGGAAGACACAATGTTATGGTTTACATGTTTATCTATGTCAGGTATGAGAATAAGGAAAAGGACGGGAGCGAGAAATGTACATTGGGGAACAATGCTTTTCACTGTAGCCGCCTCTGATTTAACTCTATTTACTATTACTTATTGTGTTCTGTTGGTTAGAAAGTTTAAGATGCATCTAGTCATTGTTCCCGTTATTTCTGTATCATGCATTTTAGGTGGTATTACAACATGATCGCACTTATCGAAGGCTTTTACAAAATCTATGTATGGTACATCTGTATTGTGTTTGCCCTCCAGTGCGTCTAAGACCATGCCATAGTGGTCCAGTGGTTGTGAGAGGCAGGAGTGACCTGTGGAAAAATCCATGCTGCCCCGGGATGTTCAGTTTTTGGGCATTCAAGAGGGTGGCGATCTTGCTTCTTAGAACCCTCTCTGAGATTTTATGATGTGGGACGTTAGTGAAATATTTCTTGGCAATTGCTTTACTGCCACCTTTGTAGAGTGGTACTATAGCCTTTGTTTTTAGTGACTGTGGGATGACCCACGTGTCCAGGCGTCCTCTCGATAGAATATTTAAGGCACGTGAAAGGGGGTTTCTTGCAGCCCTTGATGAACACGGAGTTCCAAGAGTCTGGGCCTGGGGCACAGTGCATGAGAATGCTGTTAATTGCTTTTTCAAAATCCTGTGGCGTTAGCGTTAAATCAGAAATTCTCGAGAGATTAACAAAATTTTGAGTCTCGGTAATAAAACATTTCTTCAGATTGTCGACTCTTAGTCTGATTAACGGCTCATTAATATTGACACTTTAGTATCTCACTCATATCTTTGCTGTTATCAGTGTAAGTCCTATCTCATTTAGGCTAGGGCTCAATACTGAATGTGGTTTTTGCCCTAGTCTTGCCATATCATGGTTTCAGACCCTGTGCAATTGCAGATACAACGATGTCGTATTGCTTGTTTGTTGGGTGCTTTATTTGTTAGCACTAATTTACGTTGTTCTGGAGTGTGTGGCTACCGACTGTGCCTTCACTCCATCAAGGGTCGGAGATGGTGGAGTACTTCTTGATTCTCCGGTACTCTCCCGCCCGGGTCTTTTCCAGATGGTGACTCGGCCTTGGCTTTCTGTTTTGGGAGTGGAGTCTTTTGTTATTTCCTGCCATTTATTAATAATAATAATAATAATAATAATAAATAATAATAATAATAATAATAATAATAAAATTATTTTTATTATTATTATTATTATTATTTATATTCATATTATTATTTTTTCATTATTATTATTATTATTATTATTTTGTTTTTGTTGTTTCTGTATTAGTGGTGCTTTCTTTTATACTTTTCCTCAATTAAGCGCCACCTACAGCCAAGGTATATTAACTTTTACCGACAGTTACAATATTCGTGAGTCACAGCTGCTAGCCATGTATAGGAGATACTTATGCCTCGGGGCTGCTAAGGTTAGTTTTAAATCTTAGTGCCAGACCGAGCAGAGGCTGAGATGCTCTCCTGCCACCTACTCACATTCATTGTGGTCAGTGGCTTCTTCAGTTCAATACAGAGAAGGACGGTGGAAGATATTGAGGAGTTTGAGGTAATCAGTCCCTCAGCTTTGAGTCGATATATTCAGTCCATCAATCTTGATGAAAGTACAGCATGGGTGGAAAAGGGGCTTATAAACAGTTGATGCCGCCTACCACTGCTTCACCTCACCTATATACAGTTTATAAGACCCTTCTCCGCACGTATGCTGTACTTTTATCAAAATTAATGGACTGAACACGTTTTCTCCAGGCTGAGGGACTGATTACCTCAAACTCCTCATGTTCCACCGTTCGTCTCTGTATTGGATAGAAGAACCATACCACGGGCGGGGGTAGAACCCGCGGTTAGCATAGGCACCACTGTGACCACAATTGCAAGTTTTTACAGATGAATCTCCCGCCAGCATAACCGTGACTAGCTGTAGCTCAAGTCCCCTCAAAGCCGTCATTATGACTCACGAAATCGTAATGATACGTCGGTCTGGAGTTTAATGACTCTCTGACCGCGGTTTCTATCCCCGCCCGTGGTATGGCTTGTTTGCAATCGTGTCATTACGATCTCGTGAGTTGGATAGAAGCCACTAGCTAGCGAAACGTTCCCAGAATAAGATACCAAATGTTGCACAAATGTCTCATTTGTCAATGTGTATGTATAATTTATGAATTCATGTATGTAGCAGTTTATTCCACATACTTGTCACATCCCCCACATGGAATTATGTATACCTTCAACCAGCCCAGGATTATAATTTCATGTGGTGGATGCGACAAGAAGTATGTGGGAGAAACTGCTAGGTCATTAAGTATCAGACTTCAGGAACACAGAAATGCCTGCAGAAGAGATGATTAAAACAATGCCTGTGTGCAACACAAAAAAATAAATGTGGGCACTTAATGAAGTTTAACGAAGTACAACTAATCATCCGCGAAAACTAATGACACAGATAAAGTTGCTGAAAGCTGCCTTAATTGCCACAACTAACATTCTACCGCAAAGGTCTGGAAGCTTCAGTGTTTTCAAACTTTTTGGCTAAAATATTGTTATCCATGTTAGGTTCCACCGTCAAGTAAACACACTGTGAGCCGGCGTACTGACAGGTCCTGCTGAACTCCAACCCTTGTCGGCGTATTGGCACGTCCTGCTGAACTCCAACCCTTGTCACCTGTATGTTTGTCCGACATATTTTCTGCAGTTTGACGTTCCTCGCGCTTCACTTCACCTCTGCTTCAGGTCACTTGCACACTCTACTATATACAGTGGAACCCCGGTTAACGAAAAACATTCATTGCAGAAGCCTGCTCAAGTGCCATTACCGAACGAATTTACTTCCTTAAGAAAAAATGTCATTTAGGTTAGTCTATTTCAGACCCCCAAAAATACACTTCCACAAGCACTTACAATATTATACTTACACAATTGCACGATTTCCGGGGTGTTCGTTAACCGGGGTTCCACTGTATTAACTTATTTTAGCTTACTGTATATTAGGACTGATGAACTCGCTCGGGGTGAAGCGTTCTTTAATAAATGTCCTGAAATGTACACAAGTGGCCTTTTCCACAAGATACAGTTGATTTAGATGTTAAGGGTCAGTTGGCTGAGGTGTAATGGGTCAGTTGGATGGGGTGTTAAAAGTATGTTGGTTTGAGGGTTAATGACCTTGTGAGTGGAGTGTTAAGGGTCATTTGGGTAGAGTGGTAAGTTCCAGTTGGATGTAATATTAAGAGAAAGGAGCGAATTACATCAACGTTCTTAAAAGTGTCATCTCATGCCAACTAAAACAAGGACATCTAATTGAAATAGAGTGTCGTACAGTACCATCTGTGAAGCTGTGCTCAGTGTGAAATACTTGGCCATATTCTTTGAACATGTCCAAGGACACATGGCCAGAGTTAAGCGACACGACCGTATCGCTGATTCTATCATTTGGGGTTGACTACAGAACTAGTGCATAGTAGTTAAAGAACTAATAATACAAACATTTGAAAGGCTAACAAAAAAAGGCACAATACCGTGACTGGAACAATACACAACCCGCACATATAAAAAAGAGAGGAGCTTACGAAGACGTTTCGGTCCGACTTGGACCATTTACAAAGTTAGTGTGACTTTGTAAATGGTCTAAGTCGGACCGAAACGTCGTCGCAAGCTCCTCTCTTTTTTATATGTGCGTGTTGTGTGTGTATCTGAAAGTCTGTGTAAGGTGGACTTTGTCATATATGATCTGGTATAGAAGAACACCTTTATATTGCATGGGAATAATGCGAGTCAGTTAAAGAGCTTGTCTGCAAATTAGCGACACAGCAGAGATTAATGGAAAATCAGACTGAATCTGTGTCACAGTCATCAGAAATTCAACCCGCTGATCCAGAAGTTAACTTGGGTGTTGTCGTTATCATGAGGCATGGAATCGTGTGTCCAGTATCCTGGAACTTTTTACGCGATACGTTGGGACAAACCACGACAGAGGTTGGGTTATTTGTGGTCCAAGCCATGGAGGGCTTTGTCATTATAATAAGTGGGGGCCATGGAACCTCGCTGACCGATATCGTATATGGTAGGTGCAATTATGGCGAGTCGTCCAGTAGTGGCTACATATGAAGTCGCATAGTACATCAACGGCTAAGAGGGTGGAGAAAAAAAATAGAAGAAAATCATAAGAATCCATAACAAATTCACTGAGGCAAAAGTCTGAAGATTTAACTGAGGTCATGAATGGTGTCTAAAGAAAATGAGTTGGAGTGAATCTTCCCAAAGTGTGGGCTTAATCCGTCAGGTGGCAAAACCCAAAATAGTCACCATAAGTATCAAAACAAGGTATCTCTAGGCTTGATGTAAGTTTCCATATAACGGTGATTTTTTCTTTGTAAATGTAAGTTTTTCAGGCTAAGGAATTTAATTATGGACACAGAAAGTGTTTCCTATTATATTATTTTCTATCCTTAGTACTTTTTTGACTCCTTCCCAAGGCCTCTTATCCTTATTGCAGATCCAGAAGCGCCTCTCTAGATTTATAATGTCAGTAATGGAAACAGTATTTACTCTTGCACAAGAGACATTGTATTTTGAAAAACATAAGTTACATGTAATCCTTGTTTTTTTCCCCCACAATCACTCCGCATGTTCCATAAGTGTTTTTTGCATGCCATCCTGTACGTATACAGACATCAATCTGGGTAGCCCTGATTTCCAACACAATGCCTGAGGAAAGTATCTAAACACTTAACACATTCTTTCTTGGCACCTAGTCCACCTACCCATATTCGCTCATTTGCTCCTCGAAAAGATAAACCGAGAGCCGACTCCACAAATAACACCCAGACCTCTCCTGGCGTCGACGACCTCACTCTTGAAGCCCCAGAACATCGCATCAATCGATTTCCATGATTTTTTAAGACAAAATATAGTTCGGAAGGGTAATATCAAGTTGTACATATACAGAAAGAACTAAATGAAGGATTAACAGATGTGTTATTGAACATGAATTGGAACAACTACAAATTACCACATAATGGGGCAGGAATGAGGAAGATGAGGTTAAGGAGTGGCACAGAGGAGATGAGCAGAATTATAATGATGAGTACTGAAGCTAATTTGCAGGTACAGTGACCACGTGGTGATAAATATAGTAGTAGTACCAGTATTTTACAATCCATAAGCAATCAACGTGAGACACCCACAGGAATATGATTAAAACCCATTAAAAGTTTAAGAGCCCGCTGTCTCAAGAAAAATTTGGTTATCATGGGAGATTTTTCCCAAAGATAGATAGACCAAGAGAACTTGAACATGGAGATCTAAGTTGATTGAGACGGCTTTAGATTTTATCTCCGATGCTGCTGCAGGTAGTGGCCATATCAGTCCTATGGCCAGTACCTGTTAATTTCTTGTCCCCATATACATCCTGTTCACAACATCAGCAAGATCACTGTGCACCTCATACCCAGCCTGTGGATTGTAGAAGCCAGTTTATTATGCACCCTATATCGATTCTGTTGACGGTACAAACTCGTTTATTATTCATTCTAAATCGATCCTGCAGTCAAGCTTAAGTCAGTCAGTGTCACACACACACACACACACACACACACACACACACACACACACACCTCAGTAAAGAATTGTTCAAGACGCTGTACACCGTGTACGTCAGGCCCATACTGGAGTATGCAGAACTAGTTTGGAACCCCACATCTGGTCAAGCATGTCAAGAAATTAGAGAAAGTGCAAAGGTTTGCAACAAGGTTAGTTCCAGAGCTAAGGGGAATGTCCTACGAAGAAAGGTTAAGGAAAATCGACCTGACGACACTGGAGGACAGGAGAGTTAGGGGAGACATTATAACGACATACAAAATACTGCGTGGAATAGATAAGGTAGACAGAGACTGGATGTTCCAGAGATGGGACACAGAAACAAAGGGTCACAATTGGAAGTTGAAGACTCAGATGAGTCAAAGGGATATTAGGAAGTATTTCTTCAGTCATAGAGTTGTCAGGAAGTGGAATAGTCTAGCAAGTGATATAGTGGAGGCAGGAACCATACATAGCTTTAAAACGAGGTATGATAAAGCGCATGGAGCAGGGTGAGAGAGGACCTAGTAGCGATCAGTGAAGAGGCAGGGCCAGGAGCTGAGTCTCAACCCCTGCAACCACAAATAAGTGTGTACAAATAGGTGAGTACACACACACACACTCACACACACACTCACACACACACAAACACACAAACCTTCTGGAGTTTTATGACAAAGTAACAGAAGTAAGACACGAGAGAGAGATGTGGGTTGATTGCATTTTCTTGGACTGTAAGAAGGCCTTCGACACGGTTCCCCACAAGAGATTAATGCAGAAGCTAGAGGATCAGGCGTGTATAACAGGAAGGGAATATAAGTAAGTAATTAAGTTAATTCAAGTATACACAAATGCAGTTACATAGATTATCATACATATCAGCATATGTGTAGAGAGTGACTTATTTCCATTGGGGAACTGCAATGGATCAAAGAATACCTGACAGGGAGGCAACAACGAGTTATGGCACGTGATGAGGTATCACAGTGGTCGCCTGTATCAAACGGGGTCCCACAGGGGTCAGTCCAACGACGAATACTATTTTTGGTATATGTGAATGACGTGACGGAAGGGATAGACTCAGAAGTGTCCCTGTTCGCAGATGATGTGAAGTTAATGAGGAGAATTAAATCAGATGAGGATCAGGCAGGACTTCAAAGAGACCTGGACAGGCAGGACACCTGGTCCAGCAACTGACTTCTGGAATTTAACCCCTCCAAATGCAAAGTCATGAAGATCGGGGAAGGGCAAAGAAGACCGCAAACAGAGTATAGACTGGGTGGCCAAAGACTGCAAACCTCGCTCAAGGAGAAAGATCTTGGGGTGAGTATAACACCGAGCACGTCTCTGGAAGCACACATCAACCAGATAACTGGTGCAGCATATGGGCGCCTGGCAAGCCTGAGAATAGCGTTCCGATACCTTAGTAAGGAATCGTTCAAGATACTGTACACCGTGTACGGCAGGCCCATTGTGAGGGAAAAAGTCCATAGATATGAGTGATGAAAGTGCGAAGGTATGTAGAGTGATGGTTGAGTGGTAGTTTGCTGGTTAAGGTGGGGTAAGTGTCTCGCTGCTGCTATACCCCCCCCCCTTTTTCACCCGGTGAGAGGTGTAATGCTAGGCTTCGGATGCCGGTTGAGATCACTTGACTGGCCTCGCTCGATCCCACTGTAAGTACTTCTCGTATCTTCATTATTTTATGTGTAAGAGCTTCACTCTAATTATTTTTGGAGCTTCACTCATGTTTAAAAACTTTCATTTCTGCTTTGTCCTGCCTTGGTTTGGTAGAGTAAATTATTACAGTTCCATTTCTTTTAAAGGCCTTATGCCTACTATGTAAATTAATGCTAGAGTGGTGAGTAATTATTGTGGTTTCCTTCACAGTCCTCTGTGTCCGCTCGGATCATCGGATTCAAGGCTGAGTGGGTGGCCGGTGTACTCAACAATTGAGAAACAGAGCAACGATCACTATTTCTGAATTACCACCAGGATAAACCCAGAACAATAAGAAACATCAGGCAACTGGACGTCACTAGGGACAACTTTCAACTGAGTCCCTTACATCTTATGTGACATTGTAACAGTTTTGGAAGACTGTCGGATTTGTGGTAAAACTAGAGGCAACAACAACAACAACAACAACACTACTACCACCACCACCACCCCGGAGTTCCCTCTTGAGATTCATTGCTTCAGTGATAACGTCCACAGCTGTAAATATTTAGCTTTGAATCATATATATATTTTTGTTTTCATTTTTCATTTTCTTTAATATAGGATTATTATAATCATATTTAAGTTTTTATTATTTAAATTTCATTCTATTAAAATAAAGTGTTTATTTTTCTTGTTATTAGTCTTTTTCTATTATACTTTTCCTGAGAAGATTGGCGACAACCTTCACAAGTGGCGACCTTGCCAGGATTCGACTCAAGGATTCGACGCCTCGAACACGACTCGACGCTACTCTGGACTTGAGCCGGCGACACCTGACGACATTATTGGAACTCCGCCAACAGTTACGCGGTGCACCTCAAACGCTCCACACCACCGACGGTTGCCACCCTTCATAAGTATTCATTTACTATAGTAGGACTACAGATAAGGTATTTAAAGGATTTGGTGATTGTTAATTGCTCTTTGTTTATGTTAGTCAAGTCAAGGCAGGATGTGCTAGTTACTTCTGTCACCTTTGTTTTGAGCTTGAAGATTATTTTAGGAATAGACTCTAGGGATCCGAGATTTTCCAGTGATAAATCTTCTTCATTGAGTTCTTGTATGTTATATCAAGGAACTGTCATAGGACACTCTTGATGATAGTGGGAAGAGTGGATGGTCAAGTGATCCCATTCTCCTTACTGGTTGGTCGGAGCTGGCATAGAACCCTCCGGTCAAATTTATACTGTATAAATCGAAGTAGGGATTGAACCCTCCGGTTTTGTGTGTACAGTTGTAGCGGAGCAGGATTTGAACCCTCCGTTTTCTATATCTGTTTCATTCACCCAGTAAGTTAAGTTATCCCGGTTAGTATGGAGGAATACCAGTTCTGGATGAATGCTGGGATGAAGCTAGGTATTTCGGGAAAACTTTAGAATCTTTCATAACTACTAAGATTCAGGAAAAAAGAATGAAATTGAAAGAGAGAAACAAGAGAGACAGTTAGAAAGAGAACGAGAAGAGAGAAAGGAGAAAGAGAAAATTGAAAGAGAAAACAAGAGAGACAGTTAGAAAGAGAACAAGAAGAGAAAAAGGAGAGAGAGAGAATTGAGAGAGAAGAGAGAAAGGAGAAAGAAAAAATTGAAAGAGAAAGACAAGAGAGACAGTTAGAAAGAGAACTAGAAGAAAAGAAAGAACGTGATAGGCTTGATCGTGAAGAAAGAGCACAAGTACGAGAACAACAGGCTAGAGAACGTGATGCACGACTCTAGAGAAAGAATTAGAGGAAAGAGCAAAAGCTAGAGAACATGAGGAACGAGAAAAAGAGAAAGATCGTGAAGTAGAGAAAGCTCGTCTAGACTTAGAGAATAGGAAACTAGGTCTTACCCAGCAGCAATTAAATGAGGGCGTAGTGGAGCGTCCCACTCCTTCATATACCCCACCCCAACTTACCACCCTTCACAGAGGGGGAAGACATAACTTCTTATATTATCAGATTTGAAAATACTGCTTCCCTCTGTGAATGGCCATTTGATTCGTGGGCTACTAGGCTGGGAATGTTATTTTCAGGGACAGCTTTGAACATTTATGCAACTTTGTCACATGATATCATTTGTGACTATAACCTGTTGAAGAAGGCAATTCTTAAGGCCTACCAGAAAACAACTAACTCTTATAGGAAGAATTTCAGGTATACCGCCTTACAACACGGTCAGAATTTCCAGCAGTTACAGATTACTCTCTTTCGGTTGTTTGATTTTTGGATAGACAGTGCAGGAATTGATCACACTTATGAATCTCTTAGAGATTTCATGGTTGCCGACCAGTTCCTGACGGCTCTGCCCACCAAATACGAACCTTCATTAGAGAACGTAATCTGATTACGGCTGCGGAAGTTGCTGAGGCTGCTGACTTGTATGCGGAAGCCCATAATTCCTATAAGGGCCTGACGGGGTCGATCCCTAAAGGCAATGGTTCACCTGAACCAAAGGTTAAGTCTCATGTAGAGGGAGAACAAAAATCATTTATCCCAGTTTGTCATGTATGTGGTGGAAAAGGACATAAACGCTCCGATTGTCCTTCTAAGATAGTTCACAAGGTGGGTAGATGCGTCAAAGAAGGTAATGAACAAGCTCCCTTCTGTTCAGGAACCGTTAATGGTCTTAAGGTATCTAGGATATTAAGAGACACTGGATGCACTTGTATAGTCATTTCAGATAAACTGTTCCCTAATCTCAAACCCACACATGCCTCCACAACTCTTTCAGATTACTTGGGCCGTACAGACACGTTTCCTACCATGCGGTGTTACATCAGGTCCAAATGGTTTACAGGTTGGACTAAGGCGGTACTAGCTCCCATCACAACTTGCTCTATAATAATAGGTAACGTTAAAGGTGCCATTCCTCCTTGGAAGAGCGATCTTTCGTCACCTCACATAGATGCAAGTTTTTCAGCTCAGCCTCCTCTCCAAGGTAGATAAGCTCCTTATCAGTCCTATTGCTAAATCTCCCTTATCTCATGGTAATAGTCATTTAAAAGTTGAAACAGATGATACTGCACTCGGAATCGAGATGGCAGGATCACCTGTTCACTCAGTAGATGACAGTAAGGTTGCCACCTCCAACCATATACCATCTGTTCCAAGTAAAGTAAAGACTAAATCTCAGACTTCAGCTTCTAATGATCCCTTAATTGCCACAGATCTTGGGTCCAAAGATGACTTTATCAATTTACAGCAGACTTGCTCTTCACTTCGGTATTGCCATAGACATGCTGTAAATAATACAGTTATCCAAGGAAGATACTCGTCACATAAGTTTGAATATCGTGACAGGATCTTATATAAATCTGTGTTGAAACCAAATTCTCTTACAGTAGATTATTCCCTCCTAGTCATTCCCGACCAATGCCGCGAGTCAATTCTCCAAATGGCTCATGACCTGCCAGTGACAGAACACTGGGCCCATCGTAAGATGTGGCATAAAATCAGGCATACGTATTTCTGGCCACATATGTACTCGCAGGTATCAAAGAAGTATGGGTCGTGCAACAGGTGTCAATGGCTTACTACACCTCATATCCACGATCCTGCTTCCGGTATTTATGAGCCTATAAATTCCCTCCACCGGAAACGAGATACCCATAACTTGAATACTATTTACTGGGGAAAGAATTCATTCTAGAAACAGATCATAAACCATTGGTATACCTAGAAACTTTTAAGGGAACCAACAGTCGCCTCTTGAGGTGGACATTGGCACTCCAGGCTTTTAAGTTTCATATTGTGTATATCAATGGTTCATCTAATTATTTCTCTGACTGGTTAAGTCGTGACAGTCAGTAGAATATTTGTACTTATGCGACTTTCATTTTTTTTGGGGACTTTTACCTCATAATTTCTACTTCTATTCCTTGACTAGCAGTCTTGGTATGGGGGAGTGTGAGGGAAAAAGTCCATAGATAGGAGTGATGAAAGTGCGAAGGTATGTAGAGTGATGGTTGAGTGGTAGTTTGCTGGTTAAGGTGGGGTAAGTGTCTCGCTGCTGCTATACCCCCCCCCTTTTTCACCCGGTGAGAGGTGTAATGCTAGGCTTCGGATGCCGGTTGAGATCACTTGACTGGCCTCGCTCGATCCCACTGTAAGTACTTCTCGTATCTTCATTATTTTATGTGTAAGAGCTTCACTCTAATTATTTTTGGAGCTTCACTCATGTTTAAAAACTTTCATTTCTGCTTTGTCCTGCCTTGGTTTGGTAGAGTAAATTATTACAGTTCGCCATTTCTTTTAAAGGCCTTATGCCTACTATGTAAATTAATGCTAGAGTGGTGAGTAATTATTGTGGTTTCCTTCACAGTCCTCTGTGTCCGCTCGGATCATCGGATTCAAGGCTGAGTGGGTGGCGGCGTACTCAACAATTGAGAAACAGAGCAACGATCACTATTTCTGAATTACCCCAGGATAAACCCAGAACAATAAGAAACATCAGGCAACTGGACGTCACTAGGGACAACTTTCAACTGAGTCCCTTACATCTTATGTGACATTGTAACAGTTTTGGAAGACTGTCGGATTTGTGGTAAAACTAGAGGCAACAACAACAACAACAACAACACTACTACCACCACCACCACCCCGGAGTTCCCTCTTGAGATTCATTGCTTCAGTGATAACGTCCACAGCTGTAAATATTTAGCTTTGAATCATATATATATTTTTGTTTTCATTTTTCATTTTCTTTAATATAGGATTATTATAATCATATTTAAGTTTTTATTATTTAAATTTCATTCTATTAAAATAAAGTGTTTATTTTTCTTGTTATTAGTCTTTTTCTATTATACTTTTCCTGAGAAGATTGGCGACAACCTTCACACCCATACTGGAGTATGCAGCACCTGTTTGAAACCCACACCGGGTCAAGAAATTAGAGAACGTGCAAAGGTTTGTGACAAGGTTAGTTCCAGAGATTTGGGAATGTCCTACGAAGAAAGGTTAAGGGAAATCGGCCTGACAACACTGGAAGACAGGAGGGTTAGGGGAGACATGATAACGACATACAAAATACTGCATGGAATAGACAAGGTGGACAGAGACAGGATGTTCCAGAGAGGGGACACAGAAACAAGGAGTCACAATTGGAAGTTGAAGATTCAGATGAGTCAAAGGGATGTTAGGAAGTATTTCTTCAGTCATTGAGTAATCAGGAAGTGGAATAGTCTACCAAGGGATGTAGTGGAGGCAGGAACCATACATAGCTTTAAGACGAGGTATGATAAAGCTCATGGAGCAGAGAGAGAGAGAGAGAGGACCTAGTAGCAATCAGTGATGAGGCGGGGCCAGGAGCTGAGTATCGACCCCTGCAACCACAATTAGTTGCGTACACAGACACACGCGGGAGTAACAACTCACACAATGCTCACGGTTTTCAGTGTTTTTACCGGCGTGTCAAGTTCATTACAAGGATTACGAGAGCTGTCAGTGTCAGTAAACAACCTGAATAGTGATTAACAAGCAACCCTAAATCAGAAAAGGGAGGGGAGGTCTACAATTCGTATAAAACCATTTGAATATGGAATTAGTGCCATGAGTGAGGCTGGGCCTAGTGCCGGATGTAGGCGGTGTTGCCACAACCCAGTATCTCCAAATTCAAACGGAACTAATGTGATAAGCCAGTGAGATAAGAGAGAAATAAGGATAGAGGAAGTGGTATATAACAACGCAATCAAAAGGTGAGGGAAACAACGATAGAGCACGTAAGTGAATAATAAAACTGAGGGGAAAAGAAAAGAAAAAAAGTGAAGGGAATATATCCAGTTTTTCTCGAGCCCCCGGTGTTTTTTTACCTGTTTCCTGAAACAAGAATGGAAAATAAGGACTTAAAGTGGTCACCTGGTATATAATGAAACTGGTAATGTGAATAGGTTAATTGAAGAGAAGCAACGAGGGGGAACTGAAGTCACCTGAAAGCATCGTACAGCAGCAACAGCCCAGCTGTGATCCAGACTACACCTCTGCCAGGCGTAACGTACCAATGCTTATGTCGTGGTTGCATGTCATGTGAGTGGGAGTTGGGCCCTGCATCGCTGGTACCTGGGGATCACAAACCTTGCTCTGGAGTGATTATCATACATACAACACTTTTCATTAAGAAAGGAAGTTAATGTGGTAGGATAGTTTTGGGTCACACACACTAGTGAGTGCAAACACAGGATAGGAGAGGACATTAAGGGTCATACAGCTGACATGGTAATTTTAAGCACACACACACAAAAGTCAGATAGATATACACTCACATAGCTTATAATAAGTGTAGGGGCGGGACAAAAAGGTTTTTCAAACTAAATAACAGTAACTTAAATAACAGTGTAAACCACCCTCACAGACCCCCCCAGAACACAGTGTTGGAGAGGAAACTGAAGTTATGGTACACCAATGCTGATGGAATAACGAATAAGTTTGAGTAGTGGCACGAAAGAGTCAAAGAGGCATCACTGGACATAATAGCTCTCACAGAAACCAAGCTCATAGGAATGATAACATGCCATCTTTCCAATGGGATATCAGATCCTGAGGAAAGGCAGAGGGAACAGAGGGGGTGGAGGAGTAGCATTGCTCATCAAAATCCCTTTGGATTTTGAAACGTGGAGGGCTAAGATGATGGAGGTGGTACTGGAAAACCTCAAGTACCAACACGTAAGGGACACTACCAGAGAGAGAGGAGAGGACGAACCAGCGAGACCGGACCTAGTATTCACCTTGAGTAGTGCAGATATTAAGGACATCACATATGAAAGACCCCTCGGGGCCAGTGATCATGTGATTTTGAGCTTTGAATACATAATAGAGTTACAAGTGGAGAGAGAAGCAGAAAGGGCAGGATGAATGAAGGCAAACTACAAGAAAGGGGACTATGCAGGCATGAAGAATTTCCCTCACCGGGTTCAGTGGGACAGAGAACTGGCAGGGAAGTCAGTAAAAGAGATGATGAATATGTGACAACAATATGCAAGGAAGCTGAGGAGAGGTTTGTGCCAAAGGGTAACAGAAATAACGAGAAAGCCAGGATGAGCCCGTGGTTCATCCAAAAGTGTAGGGAGGCAAAAACCAAGTGTGCTAGACAATGGAAGAAGCATAGAAGGCAAAGGCCCCAGGAGAATAAGGAGAGCAGTCGAAGAGCCAGAAATGAATATGCACAGGTTAGAAGGGAGGACGAACGGCAATATGAAAATGACATAGCAGCGAAAGCCAAATCTGACCCGAAGCTGTTGTACAGCCACCTGGTCAAAGACTAGGCAATCAGGCTGAGGAAGGGAGGAGGGAAGATCACAAAAAACTACCGCGAAGTATGTGAGGAGCTCAACATGAGATTCAAAGAAGTGTTCACAGTGGAGACACAAGGGACTCTAGAAAGACAGAAAGACGTGGTTCACCATCAAGTGTTGGACACAATACATACAACCGAAGAAGAAGTGAAGAGGCTGCTAAGCGAGCTATATACCTCAAAGGCGATGGGGCCAGATAACATCTCTCCATGGGTCCTGAAAGAGGGAGCAGAGGCGCTATCTTCAACACATCTGTCGAAACAGGGTGATTACCTGAGGTATGGAAGACAGCAAATGTAGTCCAATTAAACTACAGACCAGTGTCACTAGCATGTATAGTATGCAAAGTAATGGAGAAGATTAGCAGGAGAAGAGTGGTGGACCACCTAGAAAGGAACGAGCTCGTCAACGACAGCCAGCATGGGTTCAGGGACGGGAAATCCTGTGTCACAAACCTACTGGAGTTTTATGACAGGGTGACAGCAGTAAGACAAGAGAGAGAGGGGTGGGTAGATTGCATTTTCTTGGACTGTAAGAAGGCGTTTGACACAGTTCCACACAAGAGATTAGTGCAAAAGCTGGAGGACCAGGCAGGGATAACAGGGAAGGCACTACAATGGATCATGGAATGCCTGTCAGGAAGACAGCAGCGAGTCATGGTACGTGGCGAGGTGTAAGAGTGGGCACCTGTAGCGAGCGGGGTTCCACAAGGGTCAGTCTTAGGACCGGTGCTGTTTCTGGTATTTGTGAACAACATGACGAAAGGAATAGACTTCTAAGTGTCTCTGTCAGTATATGATGTGAAGTTGATGAGAACAATTCAATCGGATGAGGACCAGGCAGATTTACAAAGGGATTTGGAGAGGCTGCAGGCATGGTCCAGCAACTGGCTCCTGGAGTTCAACCACACCAAATGAAAATTCATGAAGATTGGGGAAGGGCAAAGAAGACCGCAGATGGAGTACATTCTAGGGGGCCAGAGACTACAAACCTCACTCAAGGAAAAGGACCTTGGGATGAGTATAACACCGGGCACATCTCCTGAGGCGCACATCCACCATATCTCTGCTGCAGCATACGGGCACCTAGCAAACCTAAGAACAGCATTCCGACATCTTAACAAGGACTCGTTAGGACACTGTACACCGTGTACGTCAGGCCCATATTTGAGTATGCATCACCAGTTTGGAATCTACACCTAGCCAAGCATGTAAGGAAGCTAGAGAAAGTGCAAAGATTTGCAACAAGACTAGTCCCGGAGCTAAGGGGTATATCCTACGAGGATAGGTTAAGGGAGATCGACCTGACGACACTGGAGGACAGGAGAGATAGGGGGTATATGATAACGACTTATAAAATACTAAGAGGAATAGACAACATGGACAGTGACAGGATGTTCCAGAGATGGGACACAGCAACAAGGGGTCACAGTTGGAAGTTGAAGACTCAGATGAATCACAGGGATGTTAGGAAGTATTTTTTCAGTCACAGAGTTGTCAGTAAGTAAAATAGTCTGGGAAGTGATGTAATGGAGCCAGGATCCATACATAGCTTTAAGAAGAGGTATGATAAAGCTCATGGAGCGGGAAGAGTGACCCAGTAGCGTCCAGTGAAGAGGCGAGGCCAGGAGCTATGATTCGACCCCTGCAACCACAGGTGAGTACACACACACACACATACAAGCTGGAAGAAAAAATTATAGGAGGAAAGATGGAGGGCACAGATGATTAATGGTCTTCATAAAGCTGTTGGGAAGACAAGTAATGAGAGATGGGTGGCAGAAGACCAAGAGATTAAAGCTGTGGTTATATTCACAGGAGGAGGGAACAAATCATAGCGGGTTAAAAGGATTTTAAAGAATCGGAAGGAAATCAAGGGACAAAAGACGCTCAAAGTGACATATGCAGAAAAAAAGGCATAAGACAGAATTATGAGACAGAAATCACAGTTAAGATGGATGAAAAGACATAGACATGTGTTCTTCAGTTTGGACAGACAAGAAAAGAAGAGCAGACAGATGAGGTAGAGAGTAAAGCACCGACAAACACAGGAAGGAGTATTATGGAAGGTAAAAGCAGGGTTATACAATGTAAAGCCACACTAACCTTTCTCAACCTAAAACCCACACTCATGATCCTTTCCTGGCTAAAACCTTCCATACGACTACCCATTTCCCCTCTTCTCTCCATCCTCCCTCACCTTCATCCATAATCTTGAACCAATCTAGTGAAACAACCGTAACTAGAACTCTCCTTCACCATAATGCCCAATCCTCACCCTTTTTTTTTTTTTTTGTAGCCCCCTCCTGCTCTCCAGGACAATGGAAACTGGGATGCATCAAGGGGAAAATAAACAGAGAGAATGGTACCCGAATGCAGATGAAATAACGAAGACTGATGAATGGAATTAATGAAGGGCATTGGAAATCCTGATTTCGTGAGTCAATAGCTTTGGCATCCCCTGGCATCATGGCACTCGGAGGCAAAGCACATGGAGAAGATAAGAGATAAAATTTTCTAAGAGGGACATCAAGTTATGAGGAATGATAAAGGAAACAGAGGAGGGGGAGGAGAAGCACTGCTAAACAGAAATCAGTGGAGTTTTATAAACATAGATGAATCAAGTGATTACAGTGTAGGCCCACTCAAGACTAAGGGATCCATGGTGGTAATAGCAGTGAGGCACAAAACTACATCAGGCGACAAAGAATAAATTACAATGACAACGAAAAATAAGTGATATTGGATGTCACTGCAAAAACGGCAAGAGAAGCCCACGTGAACAATTTAAAGCTATACCACTGTTGTCGAGTCAAGCCCATGCTAAACCCCAGCCATCTGAAGTTTAACTGTTAGTGTGGACTTTTTCCTTCGACCGGGCTGTTACCCCTAAACATACTGGACCCTGGTTACTTAACAATCTGATATCCTTTACGACATCTGGTGCCAGGTAGAGATATCCAGCCTCGGGGGTTCATATAATGCGACCGACACTTGCCCAGTTCTGAGACACTCATTAATGTGAACCAGTACCCTTTGCTTATTCTAGGTCCCTAACTACCTTGAATGATATCATGGACTCCAATATATATTAAACAAGGTTCTAAGATGGACCATGGAATTGCGGTACTAGAGACGTCAGTGCAAGACATCCGCTCCTGTCTTCCCTAATGAGCGGTTATGTTTGAATGTCATCTAAATCCTTATGGATAATGCTCAGACCATGAACAGTTAAGGCCACAAAGTCATGTTCACTTCACTTGACTGTGAATTCCGCTGTTTATACCAAAACCCAAGAAGCTTTCATGATTCATGTATTATCATTATCAGACAATTCATAATTAACACTCAGGAATGGGTTGCAACCGAACAATGGCCTATTCATCCCACAGCCAAAACTCAGTAACTACTCAGTCACAGAGGTTAAAATAGATTGATTTTAAAACCAGCATCTCTGTGACATTGTTGTATCAGCGGAACCAGTTGTGAGGTTAGTGTCTCATCTCACTCCCTTAGAAGCGTTCAAGGATCAACTATAATCCTTCACATCAAAGATATATATTACAAAAAAAAATAAAACATGAAAAGTCATAATGCGCAACTGTCAGTGAATAAACGTAAGTAATAATGGGGTACTCAGAGAGGGGTCCTTGCATGTAATCCGATTTTATAACCAATCAGCCGGAGAGCTTATAATGAGATGGCTTTACAGCAGCCTCTTCTGTGGCACGGTCGTATTAGCAGTAATAATAGTGAACCAACTGTTCCACCCCACAGCTACAGAAACCTTCATTGTACATCTTTTCGATGCGTCTCAAAACCTGGTGACTTATAAACGTAAATCGCAATGAACGATTGTCATTTCATAAACGTCATAATGAACGAGGGAATCAAACTGTGGTCCATGCATATTGTAAGCCCAAATCTGTAACGATTGGTTTACATTTCCAAAAGTTTGCATTATGCAGCTATTCTCATTCCCCTCTAAGCTATTTAATTCAGAAAGTAAAAATTAGTATTAATGATTGACTGTCAATGAAATAACAGCAGAATGGACGAGGACTCAGTCTGTGCATGTTGCAGACCCACATAAAGTTGCAAAGACTCACCTACACATCTTACAATAAGATGTTTTACTGCCAGCACTTACTTCTGTCGCATATTTTAGTCAGCGCCACCAATTTTGACTCTTCTGTCTCATCCCAGTAGATTTCTTGAAACATTTGTTTTCAATCTTCTCAAATTCATATTGACCAAAAATCATACAATAAAAGTAGGACAATTCTAGATACGAATCCACATGGTACATTAGATCACTGAAAAGAGTCTTGGGTACTTACGCACTGCAGACTTAGACTGGGCGTTGAAGAGCTGTTTAAGTGACAGGTCGGTCTTAGTGTCATATGTATGCCACTCGCTGGACATAGTAAACAAGTTATATGGTTTCTGGTTAGAGGAAGACTGATACCTCAGGCTAAATTTTAAACTGAATGCCTGAGGTTAGGCGTTATTCCAGATTGCTAAATATGGCAGGTAATGAGCGCAAATCAAGTGCTCTTGAGAATGTCAGACAATACGACTTTCCTAATTTCGAGTTTCTATGACCTGATGGGTCAAGGTCTCATCTCTTCACATCAAGTCATTGCCGAACCAGATTTGTCAAAAAAGGTGATGATGGTATTCCACGGCTTCTCCAGAAGTGAGAGAATGCGCAAAGGAACCCCCTCCCTTTCACTTTGTTCTTCACTTTATAGGAGTGGCCAAATTCAATTTCAATAACAAAAGCTCCCAGTGGGATCGAATTAACAATGTCATCAATGAAAATCGCTGGGAAGATATCTTAAATATCATAAATCCGAACCAGTGTCTAGAAAGGATTAACTCTGTGGCATCAAGTATGCTCAAGACACATAACCCTAAGGAAAAAAAAAGAGATGGTGTAAACTAGAAAGAGAGTTTCTCCCTTTACAGATGAAAGCAAAGAATCACCGAGCTAAGGGGCCAGTCAATCTGGAATATGGAATGCGTTACTAGCTAGAAAAATAGAAAATATCAAACTTAACTTAAAGGAATCATACAAGACCCAGAAAACACAAAAAGAACTTAAAGCACTAAATGTGATCCTAAATATTTCTTTTCACTTGCCAAATCTATGACAAAAACCACATCCAGCACTGGACCCTTGCGTAAACGAGACGGGACTTACACCGATGACAGCAAAGAGATGACTGAGATACTAAAAATTTAATATGACTTGATGTTTTGTGAGCTGAAGAATTTTTTCATGACCGAGACTGAAAATTTGGTTAATATTTCCAGAATTTCTAATATGACACTAACATCACTGGACTTTGACAAAGAAATTGACGACATGATCGTGCATTCTGCCCCAGGCCCAGACTCATGGAACTCCAAGTTTATTAGCAGCTGCAAGAAACTTTTTGCATGCCTTATTTAAGCTATGGAGAGCGAGCCTAGACACGGGGGTTATCCCACAGCCACTAAAACCAAGAAATATAGACCCACTCCACAGAGGTGGCAGTAAAGCATTTGCAAAGAATAATAGACCGATAGCACAAACATCTCACATCATAAAAATCTCTAAAAGAGTTCTAAGAAACAAGACCACAAACCACTTGGATACCTAACAGTTGCACAAGCCAGGGCAGCATGGGTTTAGAGCTGGTTGCTCCTGCCTCTCACAACTATTGGACCACTATGACATGGTCTTGGATTCATTGGAGGACAAACAGAATGTACGTGTAGTATACGCAGACTTTGTGAGAGCCTTTGACAAGTGTGATCATGGTGTAATAGCACACATACTGCGTGATAAAGGAATAACAGGAAAATGGGTAGATGGATTTTTAATTTTCTAACCGATAGAACGCAAAAAAATAATAGTAAACAGAGATAAGTCAGAAGCGGCTACAGTGAAAATCTCTGTTCCACAGGGTACAGTACTTGCTCTTATTTTTTTCCTTATCCTCATATTTGACATGGTTTTCAAATGAGCCTCAGAAAACAATATCAAGTTCAATGAGGACAAATTTGAATTACTCCGCTATGGAAAACTTGAGGAAATAAAAGCTAGAGCGGAGTATAAAACAAACTCTAACCACAAAATTCAGCGGAAAACTAATTATGAAGGTTTTGGGAGTGACGTCAGAGGATCTTACTTTCATAGATGACAACAATGTCATTATCACATCTGCTAGGAAAATGATAGGAGGGATAATGAGAACCTTCAAAACAAGGGATGCCAAGCCAATGATGATTTTATTTAAATGACCTGTTCGCTCTAGGATGCAAAATGTACAGAGAACTTACACTGCACGTATAAGTACAGTCAAGCTCCTAAATTACTGGGACTCTTCTACTTGGAATGCTGGTGAGAAAAATACATCATAATTTACACAAATCTATACACAGAAATCACTCCCTAAGAAAGCAAAAGACTCACCAGGTAGTGTAACATCCCCCCAATGAAAAGCAGAGGTGCCATGAGTACATTAGAAGATAACACAATAAGTGTCAGCAGCATACATAAGGGGAATTACCAATTGACACCAAGCTGTCTTCGAGAGGGCGTGTGGCTAGCAGTAACAGCCTGATTAATCAGGCCTCTATCTACCTCGAGGCCTGGTCATGGACAGGGCCGCTGTCTACCCTCTGGGTAGACTTCAGGTAGATTCGGGGGATAAGCGTAATCAGAGAATCCAATCATGACTTCTGGTCTCACAATCTCAATCTCCCACTGGGCAGGTAGTCGGCCCAGGGCTTCTCGTAATGTGGACACGATACATTAATTATAACAATTGTCACTAACAGCTCACAATATGCTTCACTGTTTCAAGGGAGTGGTTTAATTAATGCATAACAAAAACGATTAATTACATAGTGTAACAAAGTTCATTAATGATAGTACTCAGGCCTCCTCATTAACTTATGAGTAGTCAGGGTGATCACTCAAGACTCAATGAGTAGAATAATAATAAAACTAATAATAATAATAATATCTTTATTTACTACAAGTACATGTACGAGGCATACAGTCCTAGCTGACATCAATGACATACTACTATATAGAAAGCCCCTTGTTATACAGAACATTTTGGGCAAATTAGGTCCTTGTCCCAGGATGCGACCCACACCAGTCGACTAACTCCTAGGTACCCATTTTACTGATGGGTGAACATAGACAACCGGTTTAAAGAAACACGCCCAATGTTTCTACCCGCGCTGGGAATCGAACGCAGACCCTCGCCGTGTGTAGCGAGAGTTTAAGCCACCAGGCCAAGGGGCACATATGAACAAAAGAAAGAAGGAACACTGCAGCAGGCCTACTGACCCATGCGAGGACAAGTCCATGTCACTCCCCGGCTTAGACCTGACTACCTGGAGTTAACCCTCTCCAGGTAAACTCCAGGTAGTCAGGTCATTTCCACTTAAGGAAGGAGCACGGCAACTGACCTAGTAGCACAAGCTAGTAAGGTCCAACTCACACCCACCCACACCCACTCATGTATTTATCCAACCTATTTTTAAAACTACACAACGTCTTAGTTTCTATGACGGTACTCGGGAGTTTGTTCCACTCATCGACAACTCTATTACCAAACCAGTGCTTTCCTATATCCTTCCTGAATCTGAACTTTTCCAACTTGAAACCATTGCTGCGAGTCCTGTCTTGGCTGGATATATTCAGCACGCTATTTACATCCCCTTTATTTATTCCTGTTTTCCATTTATACACCTCAATCATATTCCCCCTAATTCTACGCCTTTCTAGAGAGTGCAGATTCAGGGCCCTCAGTCTATCCTCATAGCGAAGATTTCTGATACATGGGATCAACTTTGTCATCCTCCTCTGTACGTTTTCCAGTGCATTTATATCCATTCTGTAATACGGTGACCAAAACTGTGCAGCATAATCTAAATAAGGCCTAACCAAAGATATATAGAGTTGAAGAACAACCTGAGGACTTCTATTATTTATACTTCTTGATATGAAGCCAAGAATTCTGTTAGCTTTATTGGGAACACTTATGCGCTGTTGTCTTGGTTTCAGATTACTACTAACCAGAACTCCTAAGTCCTTTTCGCAATTAGAAGTATTAAGATCTACATTATTCAGTTTATAAGTGGCATATTTATTGTCCTGCCCAACATTTAGAACTTTGCATTTGTCTATATTAAACTGCATCTGCCACTTCTCCGACCATTGCATCAGTCTATTCAAATCTTCCTGGAGTGCTCTAATGTCCTCATTAGAATGAATTGGACGGCCTATTTTGGTGTCATCAGCAAATTTGCTTATGTCGCTATTTATTCCCTCATCTATGTCGTTTATGTAAATTGTGAACAACAAGGGAACACCGCTTGTGACGCGCCCCCATTCTGATTTCTCCCCATTTATGCAAACTCTCTTCTGCCTATTTGTCAACCATGCCTCTACCCAGGAAAAAAATTCTCCTCCTATTCCGTGTGTCTTAAGTTTCCTCAATAGCCTCTGATGTGGAACTCTATCGAAAGCCTTACTGAAGTCCATATACACAATATCATATTCATTACCATGATCTACCCCTCAAACACCTTAGTGAAAAACAATTAGCTTTGAAGAAGGAACGCCTTAGTAACTCGGAATTGAGATTCATTAATCAATTTTGCCTTTGAAGAGGCCATTGGTTGTTCGAAGTATAATGACTCCATAAATTTTCCCACTATGGAAGTAAGGCTTATTGGTCTATAGTTCGAAGCTAATAACCTGTCACCTGCCTTGTAAATACATTTACCATTTTCCACTTATCAGGCACTATGCCAGTTTGTAGTGATATGTTGAAAGGATTAGCCAAAGTTTTGCTAAGTTCCTCTTTACATTCCTTTAAAACCCTTGCAAACAATTCATCAGGGCCTAGGGATTTCTTAGGTTTTAATTTCTCTATTTGTCTGACGACCAATCGTGCATAGTTTATTATCGTCCTGTTCTACATAATTTATTATTTCTGGAATTTCGCTAGTATCTTCCTGAGTAAAAACCGAGAGGAAGTAAATATTGAAAATTTCACACATATCCTTATCACTGTCAGTGATCTGACCAGAGTTACTCTTAAGTGGGCCTATCTTGTCCCTAATCTTACTTCTGTAAACCTGAAAGAACCCTTTTGGGTTAGTCTTCGAATCCCTTGCGACCTTAGCCTCATAATCTCGTTTTGCTTTTCTAATTCCTTTTTTTTTGTTTCTTTAATTGAATATTTTGATTTCTTAACTGCCCATCCCCTCTTTTTGATACGCCTAAATATGCCTCCCTTTTGACCAATGAGATGTTTTAATCTATTGTTCATCCAATTAGGATGATTTTGCCACCTCGCTCTAATCACACCAATCACTGCGTGAGCCAGGTCGAACTGTATTTAAGCATTCATACTGACATACAATCGACCATCTATATAACATACACTTGCCCATTTCATCGCTTAACATGGACAGACTTCAAGTGGGTGTGAGCCGAGTTGGGCTGCGAGCACTTCTATTGACAGACGATTGACTATTTAGTCACACATTCACCTGCCTCACGAATTTGGAATCAGCAGACTCTGCTTTCTGTCAGTCAGCGAACAAATTGAAGGAAACGCTGACTTAACTCACAGCTTATGACTGAACTACGGACTCGATATCAAAGACAAAATTATTGCCTACTCAGATATGTCAAAAAGGCGAAGATGGCAGTCCAAGGCTTCTCCAGAGAAGGAAGAAATCTGATGGCGGTGCCAATGGTCACGGTGAACCTTGAGGTCATATGGTCAACTTTCCTTTAGGAAAGGGAACTGTGAGAAGAAGCGGTGGGATAAAATTCCACCACTGCTGTGATCATGGGAAGACTTTAACCACAAGGAGAGATGGGAGCCACATAGGGGGGGAGAGAGAGAGAGAGAGAGAGAGAGAGAGAGAGAGAGAGAGAGAGAGAGAGAGAGAGAGAGAGAGAGAGAGAGAGAGAGAGAGAGAGAGAGAGAGAGAGAAACAAGCATTGTAGATAAATGGTTCAGAGAACCGACAAGTTGATAAATTAGACACATTGAGGAAACGTTTCGCCACACAGTGGCTTCATCAGTCCATACAAAGAAGAATGTCTACAATATATAAGCCACTTCTTCCCACATATGCTGTATTCTTTTCAAGATTGATGGACTGACTACATCGACTCAAGGTTGAGGGACTGATTACCTCAAACTCCTCCTGTTCTTCACCATTCTCCTTTGTATGGACTGATGAAGCCACTGTGTGGCGAAACGTTTCCTCGATAAAGATACCCAAGTGTTATTGGACCTAGTTTTCCTTTAAAGTGAATCTCTCATAAGGAAAATAGATTACGAGAAGTCCTTCGGTGCCGGCGAACGCACAGTAGTGAGTTTCTGTTACCTTGACGAATTCAGTGTAGAGAGATGCACGGGAATTAAACATTTCCTCAATGCAGTGTAATGGGAAAGGAGCTACAAGGAAAGACAATGAATGGAATGATTGAGTAAACAGATGGAACATGCTAGTAGGCAGAAGACAAATTCATACCCAGGAACAAAAGAAATAATGATAAGATAGAACCCATGGTCCACCAAGATGTGCAAAGAGGCAAAAACTAAAAATGAGAGAGCAATGGGAAAGTAATGAAAGCAAATAATAGTAGACAGAAGGGAAAGTGAGCAGAAGAGCCAGAAATTAATATAAATCGGTAAGAAGAAAGATTGAGCCATCAGTTTCAGAGCGACAAAGCATCGAAATTCAAATCTGAAAGAATGTATATGTAATGAATATATGAATGTATATGGTGAATGACATGACGGAAGGGATAGATTCAGACGATGTGAAGCTAATGAGGAGAATACAAGCGAACAAGAATCAGGTAAGTCAACAAGGAGATCTGGACAGGCTGCAAGCCTGGTCCGATAAGTGGCTCCTGGAGTTTAACCCCAGCAAGTGCAAAGCCATGAAGCTTGGGGGAAAAAACAAAGAAGACCGCAGATGGAGTACAGCCTAGGAGGTCAAAGGCAGCAAAACTCACTCAAGGAAAAGGATTTTGGAGTGAGCATCACCGAGCACATCTCCTGAGGTGCACATCAACCAAATAACTGCTGTAACATATGGGCGCCTAGCAAACCAAAGAACAGAGTTTCAAAGTCTAAGTAAATAGCCATTCAAGACACTGTACACTGTATATGTCAGTCCCATATTGAAATATGCAGGAAGGATAGGGGAGGGACATGAAAACGACATATAAAATACAGAGAGGAATTGACAAGGTAGATAGAGACAGAATGTTTCAGAGATGGGACACAGCAACGAGGGGTCACAACTGGAAGTTGAAAACTCAGATAAGTCACAGGGATGTTAGGAAGTATCTTTTCAGTCACAGAGTTGTCAAGAAGTGAAATAGTCTGGGAAGTGATGTAGTGGAGGCACGATACATACATAGCTTTAGGAAGAGGTATGATAAAGCTCATGGAGCAGGAAGAGTGACCTAGTAGCGACCAGGGAAGAGGCGGGGCTTGGAGCTGTGAATCGACCCCTACAACCACAACTAGGTCGCTGCATGACCCTTGTCGGTTTAGCGCTTTCTTTGATTATAATAATAACCACACCTATGTGAGTACACACACACACACACACACACACAAACACACACACACACACACACACACACACACCACACATACACACACACACACACACACACACACACACACACACACACCACACATACACACACACACACACACACATGATGATGGGGATGATAGAAATGGAGTACATAGTTGGAAAGTGTTGGAAGGCAAACAAATTCATTTCTGGAGCAGAAAAAGCCCATGATTTACCCTGAGGTGCAGAAAGACTCACCGACATTTTGAGAATGATATAGCATTGAAATCCAAATCCTAAACAAAGTTGCAATTCAGCATTATTAGGAGATATTACAGAGGAGTGCTCATAAAGAGTGACCAGGTACGTATTCTAGAAGGTAATGATGACATTACCAGATTATCAAGGAAAATGAGTACACCAACGAGTTCTGGATACAAAACACAACTGTAAAAGAGTTGAGGAAACTACTGAGTGAGCTAGAAACTTGCAGAGAATGTGACCTGATAATAGTAAGTAAGTAAGTTTATTCAGGTATACACAAATACAGTTACATAGATTATCATACATAGCAGCATATGTGTAGAGAACCTAGGATAACCCAAAAAAAGTCAGACAGATTGACTTATTTTCATTGGGGTCCTCACTGTTGGTTCTTAGAGTGGCAGTTGAAGCACTGTGTATAACTAGCCAGAGTCTCCTACAGGTCAACTGATCCAGAGACGTTGCCAGGTATGTGGAAGGCAGCAGATGCAGAACCATATTTAAGATACGAGACAGACGTGTAGCACTAATCTACAAGGAAGTGTCAAAGATATACATTCAGTAGTTTTTAAGATTTTGAAGAAGAAAATCAGAAGAGTAGTGAAGCACCATCAAAGCGGTATATTAATCAACAAAGCCCACTACAGTTTTGGGGATAGTAAATCTTGTCTCACAAACATGTGAATTGAATGGTTTTGTCTGCCTAAACAGAGCAACTCCCTCACTAACTAGCTAGATATTTTTTTTTAAATCAAAATTTGATGTGGTCTATCATCTGCAGGTGATAATGGATACCAGGTTGTCTATGACTGGAATAACGAAGCCAATAGAGAGCAAACCAAGTAGAAGCCAATGGAAAGGCAGGACCAAGAATCGAGTCTGAACCCCTGCAACTCTATATACATGAGTTCACATATCAGGAAATGATTTTTGAGACCTCCTCTCCTCACAAACACAATCGGTGAGAACAAACACACCTGCACACACGCTAAGGGCTTGTTCAAAGAGGAGAGGTTAAGAGAACTCAGCCTGATGACACTGGAGGACAGAAGGGATAGGGGATAGGGGGAATGATACCTGGAGTATACCTGGAGTGTTTCGGGGGGTCATCGCCTCCGCGGCCAGGTCCATGACCAGGCCTCGCAGTGAATCAAGACTTGATCAACAAATCTATTACTGCTGGCCGCACGCAAATCGATGTACGAACCACAGAGTGACTTGGGCTGCCACTCATACCTTCTGCCTTGCCTCAGAGAATTTCCCCTACTATCTGTCGCTGTCTTGCAACATTGCATAGCTCCTTACGACGCACGAGAGTGCAAAAGATCTAGAGCTAAAGATTTATATCCTCATATGGCTTGTTCTGCAATGTTAAGAACTCCTGTTTGCAGTTGTTTGCATTACAACTGTCAGTATCAGCTGCAACTATTTGAACTACGATATCAACATATCATATATAAACAATATTCGGATTTCAAACCATATCCAGAATCAAAATCGCAGCGGAAGTGGAGGCGACAGCGGCGACGTAATTGGTGGCGACAGCGGCGACGTAACTGGTGGCGACAATGGCGACGTAAGTGGTGGCGACATCAGAGGTAGATGTCGATAGCGGCGGTGGTGCCAGCAGCCAGAGAGGGAGGTCGAAAGGCAGTATCATTATCGGCAGCTGCAGTGGCACCAGTCGATGGCATAACTACGTGTATTGCAGTCCAAGCCATATTAAAGTCCCTCCAAGTCAATGGCCATAAGTCGCCCTAATTAGACGTGAATAGCAGCGGCTTCAGTGAAGGCGTTGTTAGTCATACAACAGCAGTCAAAATCATGTCTTTAATCTGCTCTATATTACAGGTGATAAACCACATAGAACTGTGATGTGAAGGAAAATTATCCAGCTACTTAGACCCAGAAAAGTGAGGCGAATGGTGCGTTTAGGCAGGCAAAGCCATTCACATCACAACCTTGGTACGGTGGTCCAGCTTCGTCGGAAAAAGAGAGCTGAGATAAAGCGGAAATAGCAGAGATTGTGAAGAATATTAGAGAGAAAGATAAGGTGTAAGATGAAAACTGAGGATAGCTAGCATAAACAAGGGAGATAAGAGAGAACATGATGAAAGGGAGAGTTAGTTGAGGGACATGAAAAAGTGAGAGGTGGACCGCCCATTGAAAGCCTTGAGTGGTGAGTGATGGCTAGCCCCACCCCACTCACCCGGCCTTAGGTGGTGGTGGTGAGTAATGACTCGCTGGGCTCACTCATTCACCCTCTGATGGTGGTGATGGCTTGCTGCCTCTTCTCACTCACTTCAGACCAAGTTTCCCAGTTGCTGGAGTGATCAATTAAGCTGTTGGTGTCAGCCTCACGCACTCAAAAATATGAACGCGCCTGAATGACTAGCAAATGACTTGAGGAACTTCTCAAGTTCTTTTTGAAGAGAACTAGAGGTTTATTAGTAATTTCCCTTGCGCGCAGAGGCAGCGTGTTGAATAGTCTTGATCCCCTTACACTTACTGAATTCTCTCTGTGTACTCAGCGTGTTACTTGTTTTCATTGTAAATTATGATGTAGATTATGATATAGATTATGAATAGAGTACAAGGAATTTCAAATGTTCTCTGTAGTTCAGATTCTTCACTGAATTTATATAAAATGTAAGAGTTATCTACTTCCTGGATCATAATTATTTCCGTGTGGCTATTCATAACTACAATAGCCCAATAGATTTAGTACAATCTCGTGATTTAGTTGACTTTGTAAAACATTTGAAAGAATGATAGTAGACTATATTGTAGAATCAGACACCAACACTCATTATTCCTATGGTTTCATGTAAGGAAAAAGCATGCAGAATGTTATTACCATCTCTCACTGCATACTCATCTATGAGACTTCATTTCTAGGTCGAAAATCTGCAAACAGAGCCGTCATCCTACATGAATTCACCAAGATGAATATTGATGGTAATATACTCATTTGGATAATTGGTTACCTGTACGTTAATATCCTTTTATCTTTACGAAAGTTCTAGGAGTGAGACTAAAGCAATGTCCCTAAGTACACTAGAGGAAGGAGTTCTCGGTCCCATGCTATTTAATGATTCTATTAATACTCTCCTAAATACTCTACCTATCTAAACATCCTTTGTGCATACTGAGGGCCACAAACCTTTCCTCAAGGAATGCATAAGTTAGATTTAACTTTCCTGACAACATCCTGCTTGCTACTTAGTGTGCCTGACTAAGTGAACCAACAAGAAACATTATAAGATTAGGATTCAGCTCGAAAATGATCACGCAACTATGTGTTAGGGGAACAGAATGATGTTGTGAGCAATGACCTGCTTAATACAACTTATGGAGACATCAAGCTGCTCTGCCCTCCATCAGAAACTAAGCACATTAAAAAAAGAGTTAGAATCATAATCTCTGAATACTCTTTCTTAGTGGATTCTCCTGTTTAACTGAGAGTGCTAGATACCCTCTCTACATGGATCTCTCCTAGTTAACTAAAAGTGAACAAGTCATTCGTACTGCACAACTTTAGGCTGAACCCAAATCATTGCCAGATGGATGAGTCCAGTGGCCCTCCCTCGTAATATCTGGGTGCTAAGCTTTCGTGTCCTATATATTGAGAAGTATCATCCCCCTTAGAGTAGGTGTAACAACTGCCAGCACTATGGTCAAGCTGCAGAAGACTGCAAAATTTTCCGTTCTTGGTATGGTAATTGTGCTGAAAAACAAATTACTAAGGAATGCACAGAGGGGCGTGATAGTCAGAATTGGGCAAGAAATGTAGATGAATTAGCTATTAAACGATAACGACTGTAAGTGGAACCAGACAACTGTCTGTTAATGACAACCCAGGGTAAGGCCAGCTAGCTTACCACTCTTATACCTATAACTCCACATCTAAAAAGTGTGGTTGAGTCAGTTAGTTCTGGTGACACCTTACTGATGTGGCCTCGTCGGAAGCTGGGGATGAGCTAGTCACAGGAAATGCCTAATGTGAATGGTAAGTTACCCATGCTAGAGATACCGCCAGAAAATGCCAGTTTAACTGAGGCACCTGCTTCTCTGGTGGGTGCTGAAGACAGGACTTCCTCTTAAGTAACTTTCTATGGAAAAATACCACACAAACCTGTCCTCTTTCAAGTCATAACAATCTTACATGAAAATTGTTTACCATCTTCAGCAGATGCTGACAAATTATAAAAGCTAGGTAATGTGAATGGTGCCTTCGATTACAGAGATAATCCCACAAGTGAAACAATATCTGCTGAATTTCAAACAATTTGCAATAGAGAAGCCGATGATTCTTAGTTGCGAACATTACCTAGGAATGTGCTGCTGAAGTGCCGAGAAATTAGTAAAAAAAGTTATAAGATAAGAAAGTACACTGTTATTAACTTTTAGGTGTTTGAACACTATTGCTTAATCATAATAGTCTTATTATCTTATTAGGAAGAGACTGTTTGCAGTAATGTAGGCTACCAGGTGGAGAACTTACAACTTCCCTACCTCCTAAATTACCTGGCTAAGGTCCACTAACTGTTGTGTGATTTGTTAACAAGAACTTCCCACATTAACTCCTAGCCCTTCAAAGTCGAGTAAACATGCAATATCATAATGTTAAAGTATACTCGTATTCATGCCACTTCTCCATTAACATCTTCAATATTTATGTCCCAGTTAATCAATTTCAACCCAATGTTTCACCAGATCACATTAATCGGAAGTCTACCCTTTTTCTTGGAGACTGATGCCAGACATAGGAATATTGGAGGGGTCTATAACGAACACCAATAGAACTAAACTGCTCAAATTTCTAAATTAGCATAATAATGCTATAATTGTTGGCTTCCTCATATGTATGCCGGCACATCAGATAACAAGGGAAAACTGCATTGCCTTGAAAATGCAGTTTAATGTAGACAGATGCAGAAAATAAATTAACCATGAAACTTATAAACTAAATAATGTAAATCTTAATCACTCTGAATGCGAAAATTATTTAGGTTTTTTTTTTGTTAGCAGTAATCTACAGCGAAGACAACAGTGCGTAAGCGTTTACGATAAAGCGAATAGAATTCTTGGTTTTTATATCAAGAAGTATAAATAACAGGAGTCCTCAGGTTATACTTCAACTCTATATATCGTTGGTTAGACCTCATTTATAATATGCTGCACAGTTCTGGTCACAGTATTACAGTATGGGCTAAAATGCGCTGGAAAACGTACAAAGAAGGATGGCAAAGTTAATCCCATGTATTAGAAATCTTTCCTACGAGAATAGACTGAGGGCCTTGAATCTGCACTCTCTAGAAAGAAGTAGAGTTAAGGGTTATATGATTGAGGTGAATAAATGAAAAACAGGAATATATAAAGGGGATGTAAATAACGTGCTAAAAATATCTAACCAAGACAGGACTAGCAACAATGGTTCAAGTTGAATTTTTTTTTAGATTTTGGAAGGATATTAGGAAAGAATTGGTTTGGTAATATAGTTGTAAATGAATGGAACAAACTCTTGAATAGCGTCATTGAAGCTAAAGCCTTATGTTGCTTTAAAAAATGGTTAGACAAGTATATGAGTAGGTGTGGGCCTATGCTAGGCATGGGCCTACTGGCTCATGCTTAGCTTGGGCCAATAGGCCTGCTATAGTGTTCCTTCCTTCCTATGTTTCTGTATTAGAACAAACCTGAGAGTGCTTCTGAAGGAAGATTGAGACAGATTTATTTTATGAGCCAAAATATTGATAAAAGTGATTACGTTTTCTCTGACTTTGAACAATGATTGATCAACTATTACAACCTCAGGTTCAATGGCCTGTTAACCTGAGTGTAAAGGAAGCTTGGAGCAAAGAAACACAGTAGAAGATGTATTGAAATTGTATTTCTTCAAAAATCAGCTAGATTAATTCCAAACTTTTATCTTTTCCTTCACCAAGTAATTGTGATTATATAAGACTTTTGTCTTTTCCTTCACCAAGTATAACAAAGTGATATTTACACCTATGTACACTATATACAAAGGAGTAGTGTTTAGTGCACGCCACAGTTGTCTAGGCTAAGCAGCAGCCAAAAGACAGACAACTTTCCACAACCAGCTCTATGCAGGAATTCCAATGACAAACTGCGAGTGGTAACCACGTCACCTTTTGTCATTGTTAAACTCGCATTTAATTGGCTGAACCGAGTCGTTGATTTGATGATGGGGCCCTCATCACCAAACCCTTAACGATGGTTCGCTGGTTGGAGGGGAGCCTATGTGGGTGTGTTAACATGCTCCGAATAAAGGTTACATACTCTTTGCATGCAACATCAACAGACCCTGGAGAGTGTATAACTTATAATATCCTCAGAACTTTACGGCAAGTCCATGAAAACCCTTTGTTAACATTATATAGTCACTGTGCCTGTTCCTAAGCCACAATAGCTTTATACATTTAGATAAATCTTTTTAACTAGTTATCTTTGTAAAACAATTGAGAGAATAATAAACTATAATTCAGAATCAGATGTCAGGAGAGAGTGTGCGGAATGGCATTACCACCTTCCCCACTGCACATTCTTCTGTCAGTCTTACAACTTCCTTGATCTACTACCTGCATTTGATATAGTTCCTGAGTGAATAAGACAAAATTATTATTAGTGATAACCTACTCAGGCAGCTCTTTTTTTTTTAATGTTGTGTTCATCCATTTTCTCGTTTTCCTTCCTGCTATGATAACTTAACTGTTATTCTTAAATACGATAACCTCTGATATTGTCATTCCCAGGTCTTTCACAATATCTGAATATCATGAATTATATTTCATTTCAGCCTTCCAGTTCTATTTTTTTCCCTTAGGAGAGTAACTAAAAGTTGTTCTTACTTCCATTGGAAGACTTGGTTTATTTCATCTCTTTCCTCAATGAATGCCACTCTCATACAAATTTTAGTATCATCTGAAAAGGACAATATGATGCAGTAATATATGTCGAATTTAAAACTGGGAATGAGTTGTGTCCCTTGGGCTCTATCTGTTAAGAAATTAAATATTAAATATCCCATATTAAAGTTATTTCTTCTGCAAGAGCTTTGTGTGTAATTTTTCCATGGTCGCACTTCTTGAAGGCCTTTGCAAAGACAGGTTACAAAACATCTGTATTTTGCTTGTCTTTACTGCCATCTGTGTGGAGTGGGGCTATATCAGTGGTTTTCAATGACTCCTGTGTCTAGCCTCCTTCTCCATAGAATATGTAAGGCATGAAATCGTGGTTTCTTGCAGTTTTCGACTAATATGAAGTTACATTGGTCTGAGCCTGGGACAGACTGCATGAGTATGCTATCAAAAGTTTCTCTGAAGTCACGTGGGTTAGGGTTACATCGTAAATTTGATGTCGGCAGTTTTTCGAGCCTTATTCATGAAAACCATATTCGGGCCGTGGTAGAATTGGTCGGTGATGGCTTGCTACCCACACTTTCACACTCTGGGTGGTGGAAGTGGGTAGACAGTGACAGTGTTTTACCCACACACCCTCACGCCCTGGTGGTGGTGATGGTGGTGTTGAAGGTTGGGGTGAATTGTGTTGAAGGGGTGTTAGAGGTGTGGTGACGGGTGTAGTAGAGGGGGTGATAGAGTTTAGGTGAAGGGAGGAATTTCAGAAACTCAGGCACTTTCTAGTAGGTCTTCAGTACCCGGCTGCATTACAATCCATTGCTAGTAACATTCGATTATAAGATATAAAGCAAATAGAGCAGGTAATTGTAACTTAACCGAGTCCTTCACCAAATGTGTATACAAAAATATACATTACGTTCATTTAGAAAAACATAAATCACTCTACTAATGAACATAGATTAGAGTACGGTAATGAACAGTGAGTACTTCCTCAACTACAACAGTGAATACACAATCATTAGACCCCAAAACATGTAGTCAAAATGATGGGAAGCAGTTGCCAGCTTGACAGTGTCTGACTAGGAAGAAAGCTCCATAAAGTTTTCCAACACTCAGCCCTCGTCTGAGAGGTCTGACAGACCCTGCAAATAAGTTCAACTAGTCCAGCTAGGGTTCAATGCTACAACTAGATAGTTGTGGCTAGTGTGCTGACTGCTAGCTGTGATGATTTGCTGCATCGTGATTTTGTATACCTTGTCAAATACAAAGCGAATACCAATACACTGAGCTTAACAAACTGCAATGTTTGCACACACGTGTGAGAGTTGTAGTGGAGGATTGTGAGAGTTGTCGTGGAGGATTGTGAGAGTTGTGATGAAAGATTGTAAGAGTTGTGGTGGAGGATTGTGAGAGTTGTATTGGAGGATTGTGAGAGTTGTGATGGAGGATTGTGAGAGTTGTGGTGGAGGATTGTGAGAGTTGTGGTGGAGGATTGTGAGAGCTGTGGTGGAGGATTATGAGAGTTGTGGTTGAGGATTGTGAGAGTTGTGGTGTAGGATTGTGAGAGTTGTAGTGGAGGATTGTGAGAGTTATGGAGGAGGATTGTGAGAGTTGTAGTGGAGGATTGTGAGAGTTGTGATAAAAGATTGTAAGAGTTGTGGTGGAGGATTGTGAGAGTTGTAGTAGAGGATTGTGAGAGTTATGGAGGAGGATTGTGAGAGTTGTGGTGGAGGATTGTGAGAGTTGTGGTGGAGGATTGTGAGAGTTGTGGTGGAGGATTGTAAGAGTTATGGTGGAGGAATAATAAGAGGTGTAGAGGGGAAGGTGCGGTGGAGATATATGAGGGGTGGTGGAGATATATGTGAGGAGTGGTGGAGATATATGTGAGGAGTGGTGGCTATATATGTGAGGGGTGGTGGAGATATATGTGAGGGGTGGTGGAGATATATATGAGGAGTGGTGGAGATATATGTGAGGGGTGGTGGAGGAATGTAAGAAGTGTGGTGGAGGGGTTTCGAGATGGAGGAGAGGGATAATAGAAGTGTAGTGAAGAGATATGAAAAGGGTGTGGTGGAGAGGGAAGTGACAGGCGTGGTGGAGAGGGAAGTGACAGGCGTGGTGGAGAGGGATGTGAGAGATGTGGTGGAAAGGGATATAAGAAATGTGGTGTAATAGTTTTGTATTTTTTTTTTTTATTAACACATCGGCCGATTCCCACCAAGGCAGGGTGGCCCGAAAAAGAAAAACTTTCATCATCATTCACTCCATCACTGTCTTGCCAGAAGGGTGCTTTACACTACAGTTATAAAACTGCAACATTAACACCCCTCCTTCAGAGTGCCGGCACTGTACTTCCCATCTCCAGAACTCAAGTCCGGCCTGCCGGTTTCCCTGAATCCCTTCATAAATGTTACTTTGCTCACACTCCAACAGCACGTCAAGTATTAAAAACCATATGCCTCCATTCACTCCTATCAAATACGCTCACACATGCTTGCTGGAAGTCCAAGCCCCTCGCACACAAAACTTCCTTTACCCCCTCCCTCCAACCTTTCCTAGGCCGACCCCTACCCCGCCTTCCCTCCACTACAGATTTATACACTCTCGAAGTCACTCTGTCTCGTTCCATTCTCTCTACATGTCCAAACCACCTCAACAACCCTCCTCAGCTCTCTGGACAATCGTTTTGGTAATCCCGCACCTCCTCCTAATTTCCAAACTCCGAATTCTCTGCATTATATTCACACCACACATTGACCTCAGACATGACATCTCCACTGCCTCAAGCCTTCTCCTCGTTGCAACATTCATCACCCATGCTTCACACCCATATAAGAGCGTTGGTATAACTATACTCTCATACATTCCCCTCTTTACTTCCATGGACAAGGTTCTTTGTCTCCACAGACTCCGAAGTGCTCCACTCACCCTTTTCCCCTCATCAATTCTATGATTCACCTCATCCTTCATAGACCCATCCGCCGACATGTCCACTCCCAAATATCTGAATACATTCACCTCCTCCATACTCTCTCCCTCCAATCTGATATCCAATCTTTCGTCACCTATTCTTTTTGTTATCCTCATCACCTTACTCTTTCCTATATTCACTTTCAATTTTCTTCTTTTACACACCCTACCAAATTCATCCACCAACCTCTGCAGCTTCTCTTCAGAATCTCCCAAAAGCACAGTGTCATCAGCAAAAGCAACTGTGACAACTCCCACTTTGTATTTGCTTCTTTATCTTTTAGACCAACACCTTTTGCCAAGACCCTTGCATTCACTTCTCTTACAACCCCATCTATAAATATATTGAACAACCACGGTGACATCACACATCCTTGTCTAAGGCCCACTTTTACTGGGAAATAGTCCCCTTCCCTCCTACACACTCTAACCTGAGCCTCACTATCCTCATAAAAACTCTTCACTGCTTTCAGTAACCTTCCTCCTATTCCATACACCTGCAACATCTGCCACATTGCCCCCCTATCTACCCTATCATACGCCTTTTCCAAATCCATAAATGCCACAAAAACATCTTTACCCTTATCCAAATACTGTTCACCTATATGTTTCACTGTAAACACTTGGTCTACACACCCCTACCTTTCCTAAAGCCCCTTGTTCATCTGCTATCCTGCTTTCTGTCTTACTCTTAATTCTTTCAATAATAACTCTACCATACACTTTACCAGGTACACTCAACAGACTTATTCCCCTATAATTTTTGCACTCTCTTTTGTCCCCTTTGCCTTTATACAAAGGAACAATACACGCTCTCTGCCAATCCCTAGGTACCTTACCCTCTTCCATACATTTATTAAATAATAGCACCAACCACTCCAAAATTACATCCCCACCTGCTTTTAACATTTCTATCTTTATCCCATCAATCCCAGCTGCCTTACCCCCTTTCATTCTACCCACTGCTTCACGAACTTCCCCTACACCCACAACTGGCTCTTCCACACTCCTACAAGATGTTATTCCTCCTTGCCCTACACACGAAATCACAGCTTCCCTGTCTTCATCAACATTTAACAAATCCTCAAAATATTCTCTCCATCTTCCCGATACCTCTAACTCTCCATTTAATAACTCTCCTCTCCTATTTTTAACTGTCAAATCCATTTGTTCTCTAGGCTTCCTCAACTTATTAATCTCATTCCAAAACTTTTTCTTATTTTCAACAAAATTTGCTGATAACATCTCACCCACTCTCTCATCTGCTCTCTTTTTACATTGCTTCACCACTCTTTAACCTCTCTTTTTCTCTCCATATACTCTTCCCTCCTTGCATCACTTCTACTTTGTAAAACCTCTCATATGCTAACTTTTTCTCCCTTACTACTCTCTTTACATCATCATTCCACCAATCGCTCCTCTTCCCTCCCGCACCCACTCGCCTGTAACCACAAACTTCTGCTGAACACTCTAACACTACATTTTTAAATCTACCCCATACATTTTCGACCCCATTTCCTACACTCTCACTAGCCCATCTATCCTCCAATAGTTGTTTATATCTTACCCTAACTGCCTCCTCTTTTAGTTTATAAACCTTCACCTCTCTTTTACTTACTGATTCTATTTTCCTTGTATCCCATCTACCTTTTACTCCCACTGTAGCTATAACTAAAAAGTGATCTGATATATCTGTAGCCCCTCTATAAACATGTACATCCTGAAGTCTACTCAACAGTCTTTTATCTACCAATACATAGTCTAACAAACTACTGTCATTACGCCCTACATCATATCTTGTATACTTATTTATCCTCTTTTTCTTAAAATATGTATTACCTATAACTAAACCCCTTTCTATACAAAGTTCAATCAAAGGGCTCCCATTATCATTTACACCTGGCACCCCAAACTTACCTACTACACCCTCTCTGCATGTTTCTCCCACTTTAGCATTTAGGTCCCCTACCACAATTACTCTCTCATTTGGTTCAAAAGTTCCTATACATTCGCTTAACATCTCCCAAAATCTCTCTCTCTCCTCTACACTCCTCTCTTCTCCAGGTGCATACACGCTTATTATGACCCACTTTTCGCATCCGACCCTTATTTTAATCCACATAATCCTTGAATTTACACATTTATATTCCCTCTTTTCCTTCCATAACTGATCCTTCAACATTATTGCTACCCCTTCCTTAGCTCTAACTCTCTCAGATACTCCCGACTTAATCCCATTTATTTCTCCCCACTGAAACTCGCCTACCCCCTTCAGCTTTGTTTCGCTTAGGGCCAGGACATCCAACTTCTTTTCATTCATAACATCGGCAATCATCTCTTTCTTATCATCCGCACTACATCCACGCACATTCAGACAACCCAATTTTATAAAGTTTTTCTTCTTCTCGTTTTTAGTAGATTTGTACAGGAGAAGGGGTTACTAGCCCATTGCTCCCGGCATCTTAGTCGCCTCATACGACACGCATGGCTTACGGAGGAAAGATTCTTTTCCACTTCCCCATGGACAATAGAGAAAATAAAAAGAACAAGAGCTATTAAGAAAAAGAAGAAAAACCTAGATGTGTGTATGTATATATATGCATGTGTATGCCAGTGTAGTGTGACCTAAAGTGTAAGTAGAAGTAGCTAGATATACCTGTTTTCCAGCGTGTTTATGAGACAGAAAAAAGACACCAGCAATCCTACCATCATGTAAAACAGTTTCAGGTTTCTGTTTCACAGTCACCTGGCAGGACGGTAGTACCTCCCTGGGTGGTTGCTGTCTACCAACCTACTACCAATAATGTAATATAATATATTATAATTTGCTTTGTAATATATTATAATCCTTTTTTATGATATGGGAAAGAACTCGAAGCTGTTTTTCATGTGGGCAGTGTGTCGAAAATTTTCCTAAAGTGACGTCACGCGTCACAACAACACCAGACGATGGAACGATGGCCACTACATGCAAGACATAGGTGTCCTTGAGTGTTATTTTGAAATCCTCCACGCTGATGTGGGTAATATTTGGTGTTTATTTTAGAGTACAAGAGGTCACAGAGTGTGCTTCGCCCTGTTATTTACGTGGGTTTGTGTAGGACAGGAGAGTGACGACAATGGTGTGTTGACCAGCAGTCATGGATAATAACAATCCACTCTGGAGCGGGACATGTTTGTTTTCTTTCACGCCCGCTGTGAGGTATTGGTTTTGTCTCGATCCTCAATACCTTTCAGGAGCTCACACCTCTGCAACACAATTGTCCTCAAACATTTGTTAAGTTATACCATGAATTAAGGAAAGATCCCAGACTTCACCTTACGAAAGCAGATAAAGCAAATGCGATAGTAATTATGGACAAGGTAGATTATAGTGGGTAAATGAATATGTTATTACAAGACTTACGAGCCCTTTAACCTTCTGCTAGAGGTACATGGGTGTCTAAAACTATGGTCTCTTGTAATGTGTATTGAGAACAGAGTTAGGCAGTTTATTGATGAATGTACTGGTTAAAATATGTTTATTTTCTTAGAACAGAGTTTATTTTTCCCAGAATGGGGTTTATTTAACCTTCGTTGATGTTTATTAAACTCTCTTGGCCACCAGTCTGGTCCTGGGCTGGGTATTGAATCGGTAGATTTTTGATTAAGGGTAATTTATGTTGTCCCTAGACAACTGTTTACCCCCAGAGGTGTTATGGGGAGGGGGTGTGATGGGGAGAGTGTGTGAGATTTGTGGAGAGTGTGTGAGAGGTGTGGTGGGGTGTGTGGAGGGGGTGTGATGGGGAGAGTGAGAGGTGTGGAGAGGGCGTGAGAGGTGTGGTGGGGTGTGTGGTGGGGGTGTGGGGTGATGCATCACACCCTGGGTAATATCGGGTGTCAGAGAGTTACTTGATCTCAACACACAGTCTCCCGCCGCCTCGTAAACATGGCGCCACTCACACATTTCATACACTTTATTCCCATCCAAATATGAATTTATTGGACAATTTGCGAATTAAAGGCGAAAGAGAGAGAAAAATGCTGATATAAAAATTTTCGTGATAATTTATTTTCCCCTTGGAAGTTTGTTTTCTGAAAATCCTTTGGAAACTAAGGTAGAATCTTTGACACCTTTGATAGTGAAATGCGACAGATATTGATTATTTTGTTCTATTATAAAACTGTAATGGTTCAAAATTGTAAAACTTTAATGCTTCAAAATTGTAATGTTCAACTTTTATTGTTTAAATACTCAATTATACCTCATATTGTAAATTGTTTACTGTTGTTTTTTACCATCTAATCTGTTATAGCCTAATTAATCTTAAGCTAATTTTAAGTTTGTCCATAATGCTCTGCATACAAGGGGCTTTTGGCATGTACACCCCACTGCTACAATACCTTGTACAACTATGTATCATGTCTAAATAAACTATTATTATTATTATTCTTATTCTTAACCTTAAAAAATCCCTCCTCTTCTCTCAGGTGGGTGTTATGCAAAGATAAAAAATATCTATCTAGTGGTAGCACAATCGATTCATTCAAGTGGTAGCACTTTTGGTTAACATCTGAAGGACCTAGGTTCGATTCCAGCACAAGCGGAAAAGATGGATATGTTTCCTTACACCTATTACTCTATTCACCTAGCAGTAGGTCGATCGCTGGGTGTTTTCCGGGTTTGGGGCTTCATTCCAGGAAAGAGGATTAAAGGACCAGACATGATGGCTTTCTCGAGTTAACCTGGGTTACTAAGCCTCCGGTTTAATAGTCCGAATAAAATTTTCTTCTTCTTAGGAATGTACCCTAGTGAAGTGCTGTCAGAGGAAGGATGTATAGGCAAGTCTTCTAACACCAGTACCTCCTGTTGCCTAGCATCAAATAAATATCTAGAAGTTACTTGACTGTTGTGGGTGGCATCCAGAGACACAACCTAAAAAGAAAGGAAAATCAATGGGAATAAGCAATACTGCTTGGTTTTCATAGGTTATACTGGGTTAGTAACCATCTGGCGTTGATAATTCGAATAAAGTCTTCTTCAAGGCATGAGGGATGCCACGACGTACTCAAGGAACGGCCTAACATGTGAAGACCCTCCCTAGCTAATGGAGGTTCTGCGTTAACAGTTTTCTCAAGGTACCACTCGTCCCTTGAGGATACTGGCCTCGGGCAAAACTCGTTCCTGTAAATAAAAATATTCTGTATTCTGCACCTGTACACAAATTTAAAACTTTTAGAAATTATCTTCACTATCACCAAAACCTAAGTGACATTCCCTTAATCAACGTTTTCCTATTAGGGGTTAAGACCCCTTTGTTTCACCATGACCTTGATTCAGAACTAAGAATAAACTAGCCTGTTTATTTACCCTTATATCACTTGGTTCTTGCACAAGACAAATATTCACGGTAGAAGCAGGATTTTTATTGGTTATTGTTCCCCCTGAGGATCTGTATATTATTGCTTGCCAACAGATCTACTAGTCTGTTGAGACCTAATGGGACCTGTGGACTGTAAGTTGCGTAAACACTTACGCACTCGGCTCGGTCCAAGCACTTTCACCCAATCCTATGTACTAGAGAAGAAGAAGAAGAGAGGTATTGTTGTTTAAGGTGACGTCACAGAGGAGCGTGGCCCACTAGTGGAAGCAAGTCATACTAAACGTAGTTTTATAAATGTGAAAGACTTTGCCTGTAGTAAGGTTGCATGTTGCTGTTGTGCCAGACAAGTATCACCTTCTGTTGCTATACTTCACTTCTGTTTTAGTATATAAGGTCTGACCACTCGTCTATGCTTTGCCATTATTAATCATCAAAATTAATTTTCTCTCCTAAAAACAACCATTTGAACACAATATAATTTCACTTAAGCCATTATAAATAAAAATCAGTTATTAAATCCCCAATTAGAGTAGTCAGAGACGCGTTGCAGATCAAGCAAGCACCTGCTGTCTGCTGCACCTTTGTTTACTTTTTACGATATTTGGAGGAATACTATAAGTAAATGATTAAATATTAACACCTCGGTGGGGCATTGCGAGTACAGGCACAAAGAATTTTCTGTTTGTTGGGTTTCGGGTGACTGTCAATAGTTGGTCAATAACTACTGAAGTTTCTAACTGTGTGTTATTCCCTTGGGTTTATGCATGACTCACATACTTGTATTCATTGATCTATCTCTGCTTTTTCTTACCTTTACTTTTTGTTCCAACTCTTCTTCTCCTTACCTTTGCTACTTTATTCCATCTACGCTTCTAACTTTCCTGTTTCTTACCATTACTCCTCGTTCCATCTCTGCTTCACATTACCTTTACGAGTTACCGCATCGTCTATCATTCTTCATTACACTGAGGTCAGTGGTCAAGAGAGGTCATTGTGTCCTAAGCTGTCTGGGGATTAGCGTGGGGTGTTACTGAGCACCATGGCTTGCTGTAGTGTTTTAGAATATCAGGTTAATGTGTTGAAGAAGGAGGTTCTACTTCTTCAGGAGGAAAATAGGAGGCTGGAACTTCACCTAGATGGGTTTGGGATTGAGTGTGAGATAGATCTGGTAAGGAGGAAAAGGTTACCAACAGTGAGTTGGAAAGTGGCAGCTGCTTTAAATGGCAAGCGGTTCAAAATTCAGAAGCATCAAGATAAGGAAGGTTAATAGAGAAGATGTGAAGGTAGGAGATCGATTCTCTGTTCTCCAGGACGAGCGTACTTCAGTGGTTAGTGAGGGTAAAGGTACCACTGATTTCCCTGCTATTCAAGGTAAGAACATTCTGGTTGTGGGAGATTCCCAGGTAAGATATATGGACCGTGCTTTTTGTAAAAGAGATAGGAAGGTGAGACAGAGAGTGAGTTTCCCGGGAGCTGGTGTTGGTGGCATTGTCAACAGGTTGGATAATATTATGTCAGGTAATTTGAACAAACCCATTATCTGTCTAGTGTTGGTGGAAATGACATCGGGAAGGGCAGGAGACAAGAGCTGCTGGATAAGTACAAGTCAGCCATAGATGTAGTTAGGTCTAAGGGAGGGGTCCAAGTCATATGCAGCATTTTGTCTAGAAGGGGAGTGGGCAATGAATGGATGCCTAGAGCAATTGGTATAAATTGGTGGTTAGACAGGTACTGCAACAAACTTGTAATCCCATTCATTGATAACTGGGACAAATTCTATGGCAAACATGATATGTATGTAAGGGATGGAGTACATCTCTCTGGGGCTGGAGTGGTTGCATTAGCCAACTCGATTGAGGGGATCATTGCTGACTTGTCTAGGACTGATAGATTATAGAGGAATGGGTGTTTGTGGGAAACAATCAGGTTGCAGTACTAGGGTTGAAAACAACATATATTACCAGGATACCTCAGGGATATGTTTGAAAGACAATATTCAAAATAAAGTTGCTAGTAAAGGCAAAGTGATTGATCAATAAAGAGAGACAGCAGAGGGCAACGAGTGACTACCTCCCGTAAGGTTTACTATACTAATAGTAGTAGTCTAAGAAATAAGATCAATTAGCTAAGATTACTTGCAAGTGCAGGTAATATAGATATTATTGCTATAACAGAGACCTAGTTCAACTTGAAAGATAGAGGAATGCCTTCTGAATGCAACATACAGGATTATAAACTATTCCACACTGATAGGGTCAACAGGAAGGGTGGTGGAGTGGCGATGTATGTCATAGGTAATTCAAATTGTTGTGTTAGACAAGATATAAGATTAGAAATATCGAACACAGAATCTGTTTGCTACAGTTTCTCGAGGGTCATGAAAAAATATTTTTGGGTGTGATTTATAGGCGCCCAAACCTTGATAGGGAGTGCAGTAAACTGCTGTGGGACGATATTCATAAGACATCTAGATATGAAAAAGATGTGTTAATGGGAGATTTTAACTTTAGACTAATAGACTGGAACAATGTGACACGAAATGTTGAGTCTAGTGACTTTCTTGATACGGTACAGGATTGCTTTTTAAAACAATTTGTGACAGAACCAACTAGAGGTAGCAACTTGCTTGATTTGGTTCTTGCCAACAAAGAATCACAAATTAATAATCTTGAGGTTAATGATGAGCTTGGGGAAAGTGATGACAAATCCCTTAGTTTCAATATATCATTGAATTGCCCAAATAACCGCAATCAAGTCTCTGTCCCAGACTTCCGCTTGGCTGATTTAATGGGACTGAGATATTACCTGGGTGGGCTAAATTGGAATGACCTGAGTATGGGTCAGGTAGGTAGTGATGGCTGCCAATACAACTTTTTTCAGACAATTTATGTTCTGAGTAGGGAAATTAGATCTAGAAGTCCTCAGGTTGTTCTTCAACTCTATATATCTTTGGTTAGGCTTCATTTAGATTATGCTGCACATTTCTGGTCACCGTTTTACTGAATGGATATAAATGCACTGGAAAACGTACAAAGGAGGATGACAAAGTTGATCAGAAATCTTTCCTGTGAGGACAGACAAAGAGCCCTGAATCTGCACTCTATAGAAAGGTGTTGAATTATGGAAGATATGATTAAGGTGTATAAATGGTAAATAAATGGGATGTAAATAATATGCTAAAAATATATAATAAAGACAGTACTCACAGCAATGGTTTCAAGCTGTAAAAATTTAGGTTCAGAAAGGATACAAAAAAGCACTGGTTTGGTAATAGAGTTATGGATGAGTGGAACAAACTCCCGAGTACCGTCATTGAAGCTAAAACGTTGTGTAGTTTTAAAAATAGGTTAGATAAATACATGAAAGTGTATGGGTGGGCGTGAGTTGGACCTGACTGGCTTGTGCTAGTGGGTCTGATGCAGTGCTCTATTCTTCTTAAGTGGATGTGACTTGGACCTGACTGGGTTCGGCCAGTAGGTGACTTGGACATGCCTAGCATGGACCAGTAGGCCTGCTGCAGTGCTCCTTCCTTCTTTCTTATGTTATTATTTTCCTGTTTTGTTATTTTGCAGTGCTTCCTCATTCCTGTTATTATGGGAGTTCTGTTTACCTTGTGTTACTATGGAACAGGTGTCATCCCATAGTCATTAAAAACCAGTGATATTGCCCCACTTCACCAAGGTTGTAGTATAGCAATTGCAAAAATCTATAAGACCAATAGCACTAATTTCACATATCAAATCTTTAAACGGGTCCTAAGAAGCAAGACTGCCAGTCACAAAGAATTGCAATTATTGCAGAATCCAGGGCAGCACTGTAATATACTTTGCTGATAACTTAACAATCTCAATGAATGTGACGTTCGTCTAAATCAGTGTTTCTTCGAGAGAATATAAAGTCTTGTAGCAGGTCTCAGACAGCAGTATGATGCTCTATGAGGACACGTTTCAGTTGCTCTGCTCAGGAAGAATGGATGAAATGAAGACTTAAACTGAGCGCAGGACAAACTCAAATCATTCAGTTGAGAAGAACTCCATGTGCAAGATTTGGGGATGAAGATGTCAGAAGATCTCACGTTCGAGGATCACAACACTACTGCTATTGTTACTGCAAGGAAAATAATAGGAAGGATTACTAGAACTTTCACGACAAGGGATGCTGAGCCAATGATTAATACTCTTTAAGTCACTCTAGGCTGGAAAACTGTTGTGTGCTAAAAGTTCCTTTCAAGGCAGGAGAGATTGCTGAGCTAGAAAACATACAGAGAACCTTTACTGCTCATATATAGTCAAACATCTAAACCATTGAGAATGCTTGAAGTCCCGTCATCTGTATTCTATGGAATATAGATCAGAAAGGTAAATCATAATTTACACCTGCAAAATCCTGGAGAGATTGGTCCAAATCTGCACAGCTGAATCATTCTGTGTGAAAGTAAGAGACATGACAGATGGTGCAAAGTACCTACAATATAAAGCTAGGGCCTGACTTTTCAGTGTCCTCAGGTATAGTCTTGTGACCTGCACACCTGATTGTAGCACGATATCCAATGTAGAAATGAGGAATGAGCAAAAGTTAGCAGTGAGGAAATATATATATTTCCTTCACCAAACAACATGAAAGTATATGTACAGTTTATATACACTATGAACAAAGCAAGTTTTGCAAATAAGATACAAAGTGAGAACTGTCGGCGTCCGGACTTGAAGTCTGTCAGTGTTGATTCACAGGTCTCCAACATCGCTTCACAACTTTGGCGGCTTCCTTGTGTTTGGTTAGGTTGAACCACGGTGATAGCATAACAAAGAGGCCCAGTTTGTTATACTCTTAGCATCTGGCTCACTGGTCGGGAGGGTATACAGAGGCATACCCTCCCGACCAAAGAGCCAGGGTGTGTGACATACTGCCAATAAAATGTGATGTACTTTCAGCATACCCCAGTGCAAAAAGGAAATCAACAACTAACCTCTGGCTCTCTTCAAGAGGAAGGTGTGATTCGTACGTTGGACTGCATACGGCTAGTAGTAACAGCCTGATTAATCAAGCCTTCATCCAACTAGAGGTTTGGTCTGGGACCAGGCAGGTAGAGCGTTGACCCCCGGAAGTATCCTTCACGTATCTTTCTTGTTATTGTAGAACTCCAGACTCCTTCATGTTATTGTAGAACACTTGGCATTCCAGCCTCTCTCTTGTTGTTGTGATATTCCTGCCTCTCTCTTGTTGTTGTAATATTCCTGCCTCTCTCTTGTTGTTGTGATATTCCTGCCTCTCTCTTGTTGTGATATTCCTGCCTCTCTCTTGTTGTTGTGATATACCTGCCTCTCTCTTGTTGTTGTGATATTCCTGCCTCTCTCTTGTTGTTGAAATATTCCTGCCTCTCTCTTGTTGTTGTGATATTCCTGCCTCTCTCTTGTTGTTGTGATATACCTGCCTCTCTCTTGTTGTTGTGATATTCCTGCCTCTCTCTTGTTGTGATATTCCTGCCTCTCTCTTAGTTTTGTGATATTCCTGCCTCTCTCTTGTTAATGTGATATTCCTGCCTCTCTTGTTGTTGTGCTATTCCTGCCTCTCTTGTTGTTGTGATATTCCTGCCTCTCTCTTGTTGTTGTAATATTCCTGCCTCTCTCTTGTTGTTGTGATATTCCTGCTCTCTCTTGTTGTTGTGATATTCCTGCCTCTCTCTTGTTGTTGTGATATTCCTGCCTCTCTCTTGTTGTTGTGATATTCTTGCCTCTCTCTTGTTGTGATATTCCTGCCTCTCTCTTATTTTTGTGATATTCCTGCCTCTCTCTTGTTAATGTGATATTCCTGCCTCTCTTGTTGTTGTGCTATTCCTGCCTCTCTTGTTGTTGTGATATTCCTGCCTCTCTCTTGTTGTTGTGATATTCCTGCCTCTCTTGTTGATGTGATATTCCTGCCTCTCTTGTTGTTGTGATATTCCTGCCTCTCTCTTGTTGTTGTGATATTCCTGCCTCTCTCTTGTTGTTGTGATATTCCTGCTCTCTCTTTTTGTTGTGATATTCCTGCCTCTCTCTTGTTGTTGTGATATTCCTGCCTCTCTTGTTGTTGTGATATTCCTGCCTCTCTTGTTGTTGTGATATTCCTGCCTCTCTCTTGTTGTTGTGATATTCCTGCCTCTCTTGTTGTTGTGATATTCCTGCCTCTCTTGTTGTTGTGATATTCCTGCCTCTCTCTTGTTGTTGTGATATTCCTGCCTCTCTCTTGTTGTTGTGATATTCCTGCCTCTCTTGTTGTTGTGATATTCCTGCCTCTCTCTTGTTGTTGTGATATTCCTGCCTCTCTTGTTGTTGTGATATTCCTGCCTCTCTTGTTGTTGTGATATTCCTGCCTCTCTCTTGCTGTTGTGAGATTCCTATCTCCTTCCTGTAGCGGCAGTACTGCTTCTCTCCCGTTATTGTAGGAGCCTTGCCTCTCTCTCTCGTGTTGCTATGGGACTACCGACACTCTCGTGTTATTGTGGGAGTCATGAGTCCCTCGTGGTATTGTGGGACTACTGCTTCCCTCGTGTTACTGTGAGACACCTGCCTCCCTCGTGTTATTGTGGGACTCCTGCCTCCCTCGTGTTATTGTCGAACTCCTGCTTCCCTCGTGTTATTGTGGGACTCCTGCCTGCCTAGTGTTTTTGTGGGACTTCTGTTTCCGTCGTGTTATTGTGGAACTCCTGCTTCTCTTGTGTTATTGTGGGACTCCTGGTTTTCTCGTGTTATTGTGAGACTCCTGCCTCCCTCGTGTTATTGTGGGACTCTTGCCTTCGTCGTGTTAGTTTGGGACTCCTAGTTCTCTCGTGTTAGTTTGGGACTCCTAGTTCTCTCGTGTTAGTTTGGGACTCCTAGTTCTCTCGTGTTATTGTGGGACTCCTGCCTCCGTCGTGGTATTGTGGGACTCCTAGTTATCTCGTGTTATTGTGGGACTTCTAGTTCTCTCGTGTTATTGTGGGACTCCTAGTTCTTTCGTGATATTGTGGGACTCCTAGTTCTCTCGTGTTATTGTGGGACTCCTGCCTCTGTCGTGTTATTATGGGACTCCTACTTCCCTCGTGTTATTGTGGAACTCCTGCTTCTGTCGTGTTATTGTGGGACTCCTAGTTCTCTCGTGTTATTGTGGGATTCCTGCCTCCGTCGTGTTATTGTGGGACTCCTGTCTCCGTCGTGTTATTGTGGGACTCCTAGTTCTCTCGTGTTATTGTGGGACTCCTGCCTCCCTCGTGTTATTGTGGGACTCTTGCCTTCGTCGTGTTAGTGTGGGACTCCTAGTTCTCTCGTGTTATTGTGGGAATTCTGCCTCCGTCGTGTTATTGTGGAACTCCTGTCTCCGTCGTGTTATTGTGGGACTCCTAGTTCTTTCGTGTTATTGTGGGACTCCTGCCTCCCTCGTGTTATTGTGGGACTCTTGCCTTCGTCGTGTTAGTGTGGGACTCCTAGTTCTCTCGTGTTATTGTGGGACTCCTGCCTCTGTCGTGTTATTGTGGGACTCCTGTCTCTGTCGTGTTATTGTGGGACTCCTAGTTCTCTCGTGTTATTGTGGGACTCCTAGTTCTCTCGTGTTATTGTGGGAGTCCTAGTTCTCTCGTGTTATTGTGGAACTCCTGCCTCTGTCGTGTTATTGTGGAACTCCTGCCTCTGTCGTGTTATTGTGGAACTCCTGTCTCTGTCGTGTTATTGTGGGACTCCTAGTTCTCTCGTGTTATTGTGGGAGTCCTAGTTCTCTCGTGTTATTGTGGAACTCCTGCCTCTGTCGTGTTATTGTGGAACTCCTGCCTCTGTCGTGTTATTGTGGGACTCCTACTTCCATCGTGTTATTGTGGAACTCCTGTCTCTGTCGTGTTATTGTGGAACTCCTGTCTCTGTCGTGTTATTGTGGGACTCCTACTTCCATCGTGTTATTGTGGAACTCCTGTCTCTGTCGTGTTATTGTGGAACTCCTGTCTCTGTCGTGTTATTGTGGAACTCCTGTCTCTGTCGTGTTATTGTGGGACTCCTGGTTTTCTCGTGTTATTGTGGGAGTCCTGCCTCCGTCGTGTTAGTGTAGGACTCCTAGTTCTCTCGTGTTATTGTGGAACTCCTGCATCCGTCGTGTTAGTGTGGGTCTCCTAGTTCTCTCGTGTTATTGTGGGAGTTATGTTTGTTGTTGAATAAAGTCCAGGGTGATGCAGTGTCGTTAATATACACAACAATATATCGACAATATCATTTACTCGATTAGCGGTGCCTGTGTGTAGTCACTTATATGTGGTTGCAAGCGTCGATTCACAGCTCCTGTCCCCACCTCTTTGGTGGTCGCTAGTAGGTCTACTCTCTTCCTGCTCCAAGAGCCTTATCGTACCTCTTCTTAAAGCTATGTGTGGATCTTGCCTCTATTACTGCACTCTCCTGATTGTTCCACTTCCTGACAACTCTAAGGCTGAAGAAATACTTCTTAACATGCCTATGACTCATCTGATCTTTCAGCTTCCTGTTGTGTCTTCTTGTTTCTGCATCCCATCTCTGAATCATTCTGCAACTGTTCACCTTCTCAATTCCTCTCAGTGTTTTGTACGTCGTTATCATATCCTCCAGTGTCCTCAGGTTGAGTTTCCTTAAGTTTTCCTCATAGGACATACTTAGCCTGGTCGTGGACCTGGCCGCGGGGGCGTTGATCCCAAGAATACCCTCCAGGTAGACTCCAGGTAGCTCCTTGATTAGTATTTTTGAAGACCTCTGCACTTTCTCTAATTTCTTAACACGCTTGACCAGGTGTGGGTTCCATACTTGTACTGCATACTTCAAGATGGGCCAGACGTACACTGTGAATGACTCCCTAGATGTCGAAACGCTATTCTCAAGTTTGCCAGAACTCCATGTGCTGCAGCAGTTATTTGGGTGGTGTGCGCCTCAGGGAATATGCTCGGTATGATACTCTCTCCAAGATCTTTCTCCTTGAGTGAGGTTTGCAGCCTTTGATCCTCAAGCCTATACTCCGTCTCCGGTCATCTTTGTCCTTCCCAAGCATCATAATTTTGCTCTAGGTGGAGTTAAATTCTAGGAGGCTTTTATCAGAGCAATCTTATAGCTTTTGCAGATCTCTTTGTAGCGTTTCTTTATCCTCGTCCGTATGTATTCTTCTCATTAGTTTCATGTCGTCTGCCAACAAAGACGCCTCTAACTCTATCCCTTCTGTCATGTCATTCGCATATACAAGAAAAAGCTCCGGCTCTAGGACTGACCTTTGGGAATCCCACTCAACATATGCATCCATTCTGACACCTCGGCCCGTACTTTCATTCCTGTCAGGTATTCTCTGATCCATTGCAGTGCTTTTCTTGTTATTCCTGTCTGCTCCTCTAGTTTTTGTTCCAGTTTCGTGTGCCAAAAGCCTTCTTACAGTCCAGTGAAATGCAAACTGCTCATCCCTTTTTCTTCTGTCTTACTTCTGTTACCTTGTCGTAGAACTCCGGAAGGCTTGTGACAGGATTTTCCATCCCTAAAGTCGTGCTGGTTGTCATGTGTGAGCCTTCTTTCTAAGTGCTCCACCACTCTTCTGACAATTTTCTCCATGACTTGTATACTATACATGTCAGCGACACTGATCTGTAGTTTAAGTAGTTTAATGTTGCCTGTCTGTCTTTTTTCTTAAAAATTGGGACTACATATCGAGTCTTCCACACCTTTTGCAATTGTCCTGTTATGATGGAATTGTTAAAAATTGTTGCTAGTGGCATACACAGTGCCTCTGCTCCCTCTCTCAGGACTCATCGAAAGAGATTATCTGGAACTTCTTCCTTCGAGGTGTCAAATTCACATAGCAGTTTCTTCACCTTCTCATTGGTTGTGTGTATTGTGTCCAACGCCTATTGGTGTACTCTACCGCCTCGGTTTGCTGGAAGCCTTTCTGTCTCCACTGAGAATACCTCCTTAAATCTCGTGCTGAGGTCTTTACATACATCCTGGTCATTGTGAGCTTCCTTCTTCAGCCTCATTACCTATTCCTTGACTGTTGTTTTCCTCTTGATGTGGCTATATAACAACTCTGGGCCAGATTTGACTTTCGACGTTATGCCATTCTCAAACTGCAGGTAAACCTTCCTTCTTATCCACGCATAATCGTTTCTAGCTTCTTGTTTTCCTGAGTTCTATGCCTTCTTTACTTTTTCCATTCTCTATTACACTTGCGTTTGGCCTCTCTACTCCTCTGGGTAAACTATGAGCACACTGTGGTCTTTCCATTGTTTCTATTTCCTCTGGGTAATAACTTCTCTTCCTCCCTGCACTTTTGTAGCCAAATGTTTAACCAATTCATTTCCTGTCTTTCCCTCTAGTTTTCGTTCCCACTGCACTTCATATAGGAATTGCCTCATTCCTTTGTAGTCCCCTCTTTTGAAGTTTCGCTTCTTCCCTTCTTGTGCTGTTTCGCCCTCCACTGATAACTCTACAATTTTTTTCGAAACTCAGGACCATGTGATCACTAACGCCGTCTGACATCTGTGTCTGACAGATGTCAGACACTGCAACATCATGGGTTGTTGATATAAGGAATTGTTCAACACTTGTCCAAACTTCGGACGAAAACCTACTTACATTAGTGGATAGTTCCACTGTGACTCGGCCTTCTCCTGCTTCGACTCACCTGACTACGGTACATAAGCCACTTCTACGACCATATGCTGGATTTTAAAGATTGATGGACTGAACACATCGATTCCAGGGTGAGGGACTGTTTACCTCAAACTCCTCCTCTCCTTACACCGTTCTTCTTTGTATTGGACTGATGAAGCCACTGTGTGGCGAAAGGTTTCCTCAATAAAGATTCCCATATGTTGCATAAGTGTCTCATTCTTCAAATAAAAAAGGTTGTTCTAGAGGCAAGAAACAGGAACACAAGGGAACAGTTGAATCACATATGTAACAGGAGGTATTTCTTCAGCCCCAGAATGCCTAGGATGTGGAATTACATAGACCACGAAGGGATCTATACATTGTTTTAAAAATAGTTGAGATATGGATCACGAAGCCTGGTGAGAGTGCATTTAGTTTTAAGAGGCGCTGATGCTTGATCTCTGTGAAAACAAACAGAGAGCACGCATTCACACACACACACCAGGGACCAGGAGCTGAGTCTCAACCCCTGAAACCACAATTAGGTGAGTACACACACACACATGTAGTGGAGGCAGTATCCATTCATAGCTTTAAGAAGAGGTATGATAAATCTCTTGGTGCAAGGAGAGTGACCCAGTAGCGGCCAGTGAAGAGGAGGGGCCAGGAGCTATGACTCGACCCCTGCAACCATAACTAGGTGAGTACAACTAGGTGAGTACACACACACACACACACTCCACCAACACAAGCCCACATATACAGACACATACATTTATGCATACTGTGGCATGCGAAAAGTACAATTTATTCGACGTATGTCACAGGCCATGTAGGCATTCCCTCCAGACCAGTGAACCAGCAATTAAGAGTATAGCAGTCGGGACCCCACTGCTATGCTAATTAACCATTACGTGAGTCAGCTATACTAATTGCTAGTTCATTAGTCAGTCATGAGAAAGACCACTAATTCTGTGAGGCTAAGTCTTGTACTCGTGGAGCAAAATAGCCAAACTTCCTTCTACTCTGGTTGAAGACGGTTCTCACCGTCTCTCTTTTGCTTTGTGCCTGCACTGCCTAGTTGAGTGTTTGCTCACTTAGGTACGAACAGGTGAAGCAGCCCTAACAGAAATAATCTGTACTCTTAATACAAACATATATACACTTGCATACGGACACACACACACACACACAGCTATGACTTGACCCCTGCAACCACAACTAGGTGAGTACACACACACACACACACAGCAGGAAGAAAAACAGGAGATTGAAAACATCATCAAAGCAATAGGCGAGGAGGACATGACTGAGATAGTAAATTTTCAGAGAATAGAGGGTACTTGAAGGGGAGACATCGGCCAGTTAAGCTGATTTTCAAGACATAAACAGTGCGAAACAGGATCATGCAAGAGAAACCACAGCAGAAGGAATCGTCAACGTACAAGAGGGTGTTCCTAGACCGAGACAGAACAAACACAGAACGACAGCAGCTGAGGGAGAGGACACAGAAACGAAAGGGGCTAGGAAGAGAGAAAAGGACATAATCACCAGAGGACAACCAGAGCAGGGCAGAGCAACAAGCGCAAGCACACACAGAACCACCCCCAGAATCACACAACCAAACACGCTATCCCAACACAAACCACAGTTCACACTTACAGCCCCCGCCCCACACTATGCTGTATAATCTCACAGCACACTGCTAGGTCCCCCACCCTCACAGACCCCCAGAACACAGTGTTGGAGAGGAAACTGAAGGTATGGTACACCAATGCGGATGGAATAACGAATAAGTGAGAGAAGTGGCATGAGTCAAAGAGGCATCACCGGACATCATAGCACTCACAGAAACCAAGCTCACAGGTATGATAACAGATGCCATCTTTCCAATGGGATACCAGATCCTGAGGAAAGACAGAGGGAACATAGGGGGGATGGGAGTGGCACTGCTCATCAAAAACCAATGGGATTTTGATGAGCTGAAGAGGGGAGACAGAGGAAAAGCAAGAGATTACATAATAGGAATACTTCAGTCTGGAGGTCCCAAGGTGGTAATTGCAATCTTGTATAACCCACCACAAACTCCTGCAACCACAATTAGGTGAATGTGCGTGGATGTAGTGCGGATGATAAGAAAGAGATGATTGCCGATGTTATGAATGAAAAGAAGTTGGATGTCCTGGCCCTAAGCGAAACAAAGCTGAAGGGGGTAGGCGAGTTTCAGTGGGGAGAAATAAATGGGATTAAGTCAGGAGTATCTGAGAGAGTTAGAGCTAAGGAAGGGGTAGCAATAATGTTGAAGGATCAGTTATGGAAGGAAAACAGGGGATATAAATGTGTAAATTCAAGGATTATGTGGATTAAAATAAGGGTCGGATGCGAAAAGTGGGTCATAATAAGCGTGTATGCACCTGGAGAAGAGAGGAGTGTAGAGGAGAGAGAGAGATTTTGGGAGATGTTAAGCGAATGTATAGGAACTTTTGAACCAAATGAGAGAGTAATTGTGGTAGGGGACCTAAATGCTAAAGTGGGAGAAACATGCAGAGAGGGTGTAGTAGGTAAGTTTGGGGTGCCAGGTGTAAATGATAATGGGAGCCCTTTGATTGAACTTTGTATAGAAAGGGGTTTAGTTATAGGTAATACATATTTTAAGAAAAAAAGGATAAATAAGTATACAAGATATGATGTAGGGCGTAATGACAGTAGTTTGTTGGACTATGTATTGGTAGATAAAAGACTGTTGAGTAGACTTCAGGATGTACATGTTTATAGAGGGCTACAGATATATCAGATCACTTTTTAGTTATAGCTACAGTGGGAGTAAAAGGTAGATGGGATACAAGGAAAATAGAATCAGTAAGTAAAGAGAGGTGAAGGTTTATAAACTAAAAGAGGAGGCAGTTAGGGTAAGATATAAACAACTATTGGAGGATAGATGGGCTAGTGAGAGTGTAGGAAATGGGGTCGAAAATGTATGGGGTAGATTTAAAAATGTAGTGTTAGAGTGTTCAGCAGAAGTTTGTGGTTACAGGCGAGTGGGTGCGGGAGGGAAGAGGAGCGATTGGTGGAATGATGATGTAAAGAGAGTAGTAAGGGAGAAAAAGTTAGCATATGAGAGGTTTTTACAAAGTAGAAGTGATGCAAGGAGGGAAGAGTATATGGAGAGAAAAAGAGAGGTTAAAAGAGTGGTGAAGCAATGTAAAAAGAGAGCAGATGAGAGAGTGGGTGAGATGTTATCAGCAAATTTTGTTGAAAATAAGAAAAAGTTTTGGAATGAGATTAATAAGTTGAGGAAGCCTAGAGAACAAATGGATTTGACAGTTAAAAATAGGAGATGAGAGTTATTAAATGGAGAGTTAGAGGTATTGGGAAGATGGAGAGAATATTTTGAGGATTTGTTAAATGTTGATGAAGACAGGGAAGCTGTGATTTCGTGTGTAGGGCAAGGAGGAATAACATCTTGTAGGAGTGTGGAAGAGCTAGTTGTGGGTGTAGGGAAGTTCGTGAGGCAGTGGGTAGAATGAAAGGGGTAAGGCAGCTGGGATTGATGGGATAAAGATAGAAATGTTAAAAGCAGGTGGGGATATAATTTTGGAGTGGTTGGTGCTATTATTTAATAAATGTATGGAAGAGGGTAAGGTACCTAGGGATTGGCAGAGAGCGTGTATTGTTCCTTTGTATAAAGGTAAAGGGGACAAAAGAGAGTGCAAAAATTATAGGGGAATAAGTCTGTTGAGTGTACCTGGTAAAGTGTATGGTAGAGTTATTATTGAAAGAATTAGGAGTAAAACAGAAAGCAGGATAGCAGATGAACAAGGGGGCTTTAGGAAAGGTAGGGGGTGTGTAGACCAAGTGTTTACAGTGAAACATATAGGTGAACAGTATTTGGATAAGGGTAAAGCTGTTTTTGTGGCATTTATGGATTTGGAAAAGGCGTATGATAGGGTAGATAGGGGGGCAATGTGGCAGATGTTGCAGGTGTATGGAATAGGAGGAAGGTTACTGAAAGCAGTGAAGAGTTTTTGAGGATAGTGAGGCTCAGGTTAGAGTGTGTAGGAGGGAAGGGGACTATTTCCCAGTAAAAGTGGGCCTTAGACAAGGATGTGTGATGTCACCGTGGTTGTTCAATATATTTATAGATGGGGTTGTAAGAGAAGTGAATGCGAGGGTCTTGGCAAAAGGTGTTGGGCTAAAAGATAAAGAAGCAAATACAAAGTGGGAGTTGTCACAGTTGCTTTTTGCTGATGACACTGTGCTTTTGGGAGATTCTGAAGAGAAGCTGCAGAGGTTGGTGGATGAATTTGGTAGGGTGTGTAAAAGAAGAAAATTGAAAGTGAATATAGGAAAGAGTAAGGTGATGAGGATAACAAAAAGAATAGGTGACGAAAGATTGGATATCAGATTGGAGGGAGAGAGTATGGAGGAGGTGAATGTATTCAGATATTTGGGAGTGGACATGTCGGCGGATGGGTCTATGAAGAATGAGGTGAATCATAGAATTGATGAGGGAAAAGGGTGAGTGGAGCACTTCGGAGTCTGTGGAGACAAAGAACCTTGTCCATGGAAGTAAAGAGGGAATGTATGAGAGTATAGTTATACCAACGCTCTTATATGGGTGTGAAGCATGGGTGATGAATGTTGCAACGAGGAGAAGGCTGGAGGCAGTGGAGATGTCATGTCTGAGGTCAATGTGTGGTGTGAATATAATGCAGAGAATTCGGAGTTTGGAAATTAGGAGGAGGTGGGATTACCAAAACGATTGTCCAGAGAGCTGAGGAGGGGTTGTTGAGGTGGTTTGGACATGTAGAGAGAATGGAACGAGACAGAGTGACTTCGAGAGTGTATAAATCTGTAGTGGAGGGAAGGCGGGGTAGGGGTCGGCCTAGGAAAGGTTGGAGGGAGGGGGTAAAGGAAGTTTTGTGTGCGAGGGGCTTGGACTTCCAGCAAGCATGTGTGAGCGTATTTGATAGGAGTGAATGGAGGCATATGGTTTTTAATACTTGACGTGCTGTTGGAGTGTGAGCAAAGTAACATTTATGAAGGGATTCAGGGAAACCGGCGGGCCGGACTTGAGTTCTGGAGATGGGAAGTACAGTGCCGGCACTCTGAAGGAGGGGTGTTAATGTTGCAGTTTTATAACTGTAGTGTAAAGCACCCCTCTGGCAAGACAGTGATGGAGTGAATGATGATGAAAGTTTTTCTTTTTCGGGCCACCCTGCCTTGGTGGGAATCGGCCGATGTGTTAAAAAAAAAAAAAAAAAAAAATTAGATGAGTACACATACGCACGCACGCGCACACACACACGCCACACCCATACAAACACACATGCACACACACACACATATACATACACACACATATGCACAAAAAATTCACACATACTCATATACAAGTGCTCTGTGACCTTTGGGTTTATGGCTTAGTTTTAATAATAATAATAATAATAATAATAATAATAATAATAATAATAATAATAATAATAATAATAATAATAATAACAGCAATAATGATAATAATAATAATAATAATAATAATAATAACACACACACAATCCAACAGACACACAAACAAAGCACGTCACACACACCTCCTCCCCGGGCTATGAAGTGCACCATCCGTGTACACAGAGAATATTATAAACATTAGCCAAGAGTTATGGATGATTAAATACTGACTCTCCTCTCTTCCACAGGTAAGGATGAAGTCCTTGTGTTTGTTGAAACCTGTGTCCTAAGTGGTGGGTGGATGTGAGTATTGGTCTTTCTTGTACTTTCACACACACACACACACACATACAGACATATATGTATATATATATATATATATATATATATATATATATATATATATATATATATATATATATATATATATATATATATATATATATATATATATATATATATATATAATACAGCGTGTGATGAAGAAGGAAGGCCTGAAAAAGAGTATATTTAGCACAAGATGGTTCCACAAGCTCAAGTTACATAATAAGTTACATAATTTTGCCTTCAATGTGAAATAGCTTGGAGTCCACCCCTCTCTATGATTGGTTGACATTTAGAAGCAGCAGATATTCTCTAAAGCAACAAGCTACTGGGCCTACAGCTGATTAGTGATGGAATGCATGGTATGATTGTGATGCAAGCCAAATTAATATAACTTATGTGCCATATGATACACATATACTGTCATATACTGTTTCATTCTCTCCCTTGGATATACTTCCAGTTTTTAAAGTATTCAGTAACTATAGTGATAAATCAGTTTGCATACAAAACTGAGGTTCTTTTCAAAAGTAAATATTATTCTTCCCTTCCCTTCTCTACTCTCTACTCCTTGTTATATATATTTTAATACATGTGTACCCATTCCCACTTAGTTTACAAATTAAATACTTATGATTAAAATGTACTAATATCCATAACAGTCTGATATGGTACACATTCATCAAGAAGTTTGGTCTGGTGTATATTCATCAAATAGTCCGATTAGGTGTACAGTCGTAAAATCATCCCATCTGGTGTACATTCATGAAGTCATCTAGTTCGGTGTACTTTTTTCGGGTTGTTCATTCATCGAGTAGTTTGGTCCCGGGTATTTCGGTGAGTAGTTTGATCAAGGATTGTCTAGTCTGATCTGGTGTATGTAAATGGCGTAGTGCATGTGATAATGGATGAGCTACAATGGATGAACTACAAAATACATTTGCCCAAATATATTACCACTGTATTTTAAGTAGTTAGTAAAGATTTTAATGTTCTGAATCATCTTTGACTACAATGGGTGATACCTCATCTTGCATGGCCTAGGAAAATCCCCACTGAGTTCCATAACTCACTTTCTACCTTCCTTACCCTCCAGTGGTAATGTTTAGTCTGAAATTAACTTTTCAGAACAGCATGTGCTGGTCTCAGATGTCATTAACAACGATAAAGGCATCTTAATGTGCTGGAATGCTACAGGTACATTCTGCATCCCAAATACTAGTATTTTATAATTGCATGAGCGCCTATTTATGGTAAATGTAGTGAACTCTTTTTCCATATTTGTGAAAGAAACATGGTATTATTTTTCGATAGAACCAAGTTACACACAAAGTTTTCATATCCCACCTGACACCAATTGTTGAATTTTTTTTTAAATAGAATTGAAAAAATTTAATGTATAAGTGTTTTATTATTATATGCATAGAGAAGGGAATGCAGTAGTGGTTAAGAGCATTCCTTTCCCTGAGGCATCTGCTGCCTATGCATCCCCTGCATCTACAATATGCCTGGCACAGCCACCAGAAACCAAAAACCACCGTCTAGATAATTAGCCATATGTAAAAACTGTGGTAGAATTAGATTAAAAAGTCCCTGTTGCATGTCAGCTACACAGTCTACCTATGTGTGTGAGCTGTCAGCTACACAGTGTACCTATGTGTGTGAGCTGTCAGCTACACAGTCTACCTATGTGTGTGAGCTGTCAGCTACACAGAGCTATAACACATCACAGGTTTGCTTGAGGCAGATAGGAGGAATAGCCTGAATGAATGTGTACCATATGTGTAGAATGTATACTAGACTATGTGTAGAATGTATACCAGACTAAATTACCAATGAACGTGCACCAGATTAAAATATTTGATAAACGTACATTACATCAGACTACTTGATGAGCGTACACCAGACCAGGCAGCTTTTAAGAATATTCATCAGACAATAAAACTTGAACGTTCACGAGATTAGAGTCATTAATGAACGTCTGGCAGATCAGTCTTACTGAATGTTCAATAGACCAGACTACTTGGTGAACTTAAAACAGATCAGAGCACATAATGAACGTACACCAGACAATCGTGGTCTTACCTGGTCTTCACCTGCAGATATTTTTTGGGGTTAATATCCGTGTAACCTGGCCCCAGACCAGGCCTCCCGGTGACTGGCCTCATTAATCATCCTTGAAGCTACTGTTGAGCTTCTGGTATCTCTGAAAGTTAGAATAGTATAGTAATAGCTCTTTTTTAAGCAGGTGTAACTGAAGAGCCGGAGACTGAACTGAGAAACTGAAGAGCCGGAGAATGTACTGAGAAACTGAAGAGCCGGAGAATGTACTGAGAAACTGAAGAGCCGGAGAATGTACTGAGAAACTGAAGAGCTGGAGAATGTACTGAGAAACTGAAGATCTGGAGAATGAACTGAGAAACTGAAGAGCTGAAGAATGAACTGAGAAACTTCACTGTCTCTATAAAGTCAGTCAAACACCTAAATTACTGACAATGCTTGATATCCCTCAAATTGTACTACACGGAACGTAGGCGAGAATGCTACATCATAATATCCACAAGAAAAATTCTGGCCCCAAATCTGCACACAGACACTGTTCCCTACGAAAGCAAGAGGCTTGGAAAACGGTGAAAAATAGCTCCACTCAACAGCGGGGAGACAAGGAAAACACCAAAAATAAAACACATTAAGTATAAGAGAACCAAGAATTTCCAAGTCCCTCACTCATCCAAAGGAGATGATTACCAATAAACCTTTAATTGTCTTCAAGAGTGAATTTGATAAATTCCTCAAATTAGTTCCTGATCAGCCTGGCTGTGGTCTTAGCTTTCGTGTGGCTAGCACCAACAGCCTGGTTGATAATGCCATCCACCGGAAGGTCAGGTCTGGGACCGGGCAGGGGAAGGAAGGGGAGGGAGGTAGACCAAGGAACCCGGAACGAGGCCAGACCATGACGCAGCTGAAGGAGAACCTGGAATAGCAGACTTCTCATACTTCTCCATTTAGTTGTCTTGTCTGTCTGAGTTACTGTGTGTATACTGACTTGTTATACGTTCATCAAGCAGTCGGACCTACTGTACGTTCATCGTGTGGTCTGGTCTACTGTACGTTCATCGTGTGGTCTGGTCTACTGTACGTTCATCATGTAGTTTGGTCTACTGTACGTTCATCGTGTGGTCTGGTCTACTGTACGTTCATCGTGTAGTTTGGTCTACTGTACGTTCATCGTGTGGTCTGGTCTACTGTACGTTCATCATGTTGTCTAGTCAACTCAACGTTCATTAAAGTATTCTGGTTTACTGCACGTTCATTAAGTAGCCTGGTCTACTGTACGTTCATCATGTAGTCCGGTCTACTGCATGTTCATCAAGTAGTCTGGTCTACTACACGTTCATCAGGTAGTCTGGTCTACTGTATGTTCATCAAGTAGTCTGGTCTACTGTATGTTCATCAAGTAGTCTGGTCTACTGTAATTTCAACATGTAGTTTGGCCTACTGTATGTTCAATATGTAGTCTGGTCTACTGTATGTTGTTAAATTAGACACATATGCAACACTTGGGTATCTTTATTGAGGAAACGTTTCGCCACACAGTGGCTTCATCAGTCCAATACAAAGAAGAAAGTAGTAATAAAAGGATGAGTTTGAGGTAATCAGTCCGTCGGCCTGGAGTCGATGTGTTCAGTCCATCAATCTTGAAGTAAATATTTACTTCAAGATTGATGGACTGAACATCGACTCCAGGCCGAGGACTGATTACCTCAAACTCCTCCTTTATTACTACTTTCTTCTTTGTATTGACTGATGAAGCCACTGTGTGGCGAAATTTCCTCAATAAAGATACCCAAGTGTTGCATATGTGTCTAATTTAACAACTTGTCGGTTCTCTGAACCATTCATCTACATACTGTATGTTCAACATGTAGTCTGGTCTACTGTACTTTCAACACGTAGTCTGGTCTACTGTACTTTCAACATGTAGTTTGGCCTACTGTATGTTCAATATGTAGTTTGGCCTACTGTATGTTCAATATGTAGTCTGGTCTACTGTATGCTCATCATGTAGTCTGATCTACTGTACTTTCAACATGTAGTTTGGCCTACTGTATGTTCAACACGTAGTCTGGTCTACTGCACTTTCAACATGTAGTTTGGCCTACTGTATGTTCAATATGTAGTCTGGTCTACTGTACTTTCAACATGTAGTCTGAACTACTGTACTTTCAACATGTAGTCTGGTCTACTGTACGTTCATCATGTAGTCTGGTCTACTGTACTTTCAACATGTAGTTTGGCCTACTGTATGTTCAACACGTAGTCTGGTCTACTGCACTTTCAACATGTAGTCTTGTCTACTGTACGTTCATCATGTAGTCTGGTCTACTGTACGTTCATTATGTAGTCTGGTCTACTGTACTTTCAACATGTAGTCTGGTCTACTGTACGTTCATCATGTAGTCTGGCCTACTGTACTTTCAACATGTAGTCTGGTCTACTGTACGTTCATCATGTAGTCTGGCCTACTGTACTTTCAACATGTAGTCTGGACTACTGTATGTTCATCCCCTAGTCTGTTCTAGTGAGCGTTCAAGTAGTCTGGTCTAGTGAGCGTTCATCAAGTAGTCTGTTCTAGTGAACGTTCATCACCTAGTCTGGTCTAGTGAACGTTCATCACCTAGTCTGGTCTAGTGAACGTTCATCATCTAGTCTGGTCTAGTGAACGTTTATCAAGTAGTCTGGTCTAGTGAACGTTCATCACCTAGTATGGTCTAGTGAACGTTCATCACCTAGTCTGGTCTAGTGAACGTTCATCATCTAGTCTAGTCTAGTGAACGTTCATCAAGTAGTCTGGTCTAGTGAACGTTTATCAAGTAGTCTGGTCTAGAGAACGTTTATCAAGTAGTCTGGTCTAGTGAACGTTTATCAACTAGTCTGGTCTAGTGAACGTTCATCAAGTAGTCTGGTCTAGTGAACGTTCAATAAGTAGTCTGGTCTAGTAAACGTTTATCAACTACTCTGGTCTGGAGAATGTGCTTCATGTAGTCTGGTCTGGAGAATGTGCTTCAAGTAGTCTGGTCTGGAGAATGTACTTCATGTAGTCTGGTCTGGAGAATGTACTTCATGTAGTCTGGTCTGGAGAATGTGCTTCAAGTAGTCTGGTCTGGAGAATGTACTTCATGTAGTCTGGTCTGGAGAATGTACTTCATGTAATCTGGTCTGGAGAATGTACTTCATGTAGTCTGGTCTGGAGAATGTGCTTCAAGTAGTCTGGTCTGGAGAATGTACTTCATGTAGTCTGGTCTGGAGAATGTACTTCATGTAGTCTGGTCTGGAGAATGTGCTTCAAGTAGTCTGGTCTGGAGAATGTGCTTCAAGTAGTCTGGTCTGGAGAATGTACTTCATGTAGTCTGGTCTGGAGAATGTACTTCAAGTAGTCTGGTCTGGAGAATGTACTTCATGGAGTCTGGTCTGTTGAACGTTCATCCAATATTTTGCGCTTGTGTATGTTTTTCAGATATTCATCTGTGTTTTACGTTCATCCATTAATGTATTTTGGTGTATGTTCTTCAAGTAGCCTCGGCTGATGTACGTTCGTCTAGTAGTCAGGTCTAATATACATTCCTGGAGCACACCAATAGTTTATGGTGGGTGTTTTATATTAGGCTTCGTTACTATTTGGACACTTGTTGCGTGTGATGATGTGAAGTGATGTGACATGTTTGCCACTCTTGTAGCTTAACCATAGTGGCGTTGTTGTGTCTGTGATGTGGCGGATGTAAGGAGATTTTGGAAGGCCTCCATGTTATGGCTTCACTGTAGTGATGTTCTAAGTGAGATGTGGCATATGTGATGTGAATGTGACCTGTCTAACTGTTAGGGCTTCACTGGTGGTGTTCATGTGAGGTGGCTGATGCAAGATGAATGTGATTCAGGTCTCTCTGTGATGTATTCATCGAAGTGATATTGTGTGTGATGATGGAGGATGTGAGGTAATTGTGACATGTCTCCATGTGATATCTTCAACTTGGTGATTTTTGATGTGTAATGTTGCGTATGTGAGGCGTTTGTCACATCCTCCAGTGAAGTTCTACCATGATGGGCCTGGGTAGGATCGTGCGAGAGGTGTTGATGTAACTATGCAATATTCTTAGCACTGCCACAAGTGTCGATGGGCATATTTTCTGAAGCGAGACTTGAAACTCTCAAGAGGTTCTCATTATTATTTACAATAATAGACACAACGTAGTCCAGCCGAGTCTTGAAGTAAAATCCAATCGTAACTGCTGCTCTATTTCAATGAGGGGCCATGAGCTGGATGCTCAGCTCAACAAAGCGGGTAAACCTAAGGTCAGTATTTTTTTATATTATATTTTTTACATGAATTTTTTCAGAGCTCTGTGTCGAAGATAGCAATTTAAGTAAATTTGAAAGGCAACATTTGACTTTGGAATACCCTTCGAAGATATAAGATTAATGAATTAGAAGCAATATATGTAAAATCTTTGGCAATTGATTCCTATAACTGGTTTAACCCTGGTGTATGATTGTTGGGTATATCCTGCTTAGGGTAGCTCATTGGATGTGAAGTTTCCGGGTGAGTCAGATCTTGGCTTATCTCCTCATCCCTAGGTGCATGCCGAGACCTCACATCCCTAGGTGCATGCAGAGACCTCACATCCCTAGGTGCATGCCGAGACCTCACATCCCTAGGTGCATGCAGAGACCTCACATCCCTAGGTGCATGCAGAGACCTCACATCCCTAGGTGCATGCAGAGACCTCACCCTAGGTGCATGCAGAGACCTCACCCTAGGTGCATGCAGAGACCTCACAAAGCAAGTCTGCGTCGCTCTGATATCTAATCCTGTCTTTATGTAATTGCGTAGTTGGGGATATGCTCTTCCCAACATTAATGTTTATAAAGCTGCATTAAAATTGCATGACATTTTTTAAATTTAGTTTTTATCACTTGTGGCATCTTTTGTTTTCAGAGACTTGTAAACAAGTAAATACACTAAAATATATCTATAATGTCTAAATTGTTTCTGTGTCAGGAGTTGGTGAGCAAAAGCTCCAGTGATGATGATAATAGTGATAGTAGTGAAACGGAGGAAATGTTTGACGGTGAGGAAGATGAGAGTGATTTCAGTGACGAAGCCCAGACTTCAGCTGGGCTTACTGCTCGAAGGCCTACCACAAGGCGGTCTACTAGTGTCCCTGCTACGACCCTTGCTGTCCCTGCTACGACCCTTGCTGTCCCTGCTACGACCCTTGCTGGCCTTGCTACCACCCCCTGCTGTCTCTCTTGCCACTCCTGCTGTCATTCCTGCAGCCTCTGTTACCATTCCTGTTGCCTCTGCTGCCAGTCGTGCGACTTTTACTAATCCTGCTACCTCTGCTACCGCTCCTGCTGCCTCTATTACTACTCTTGCCCCTGTCGCCACTCCTGATTCCTCTACTACCGCTACTGCTGCCTCTGCTACCATTCCTGCTAGAATTTAAATTTGTCGTAAGGGACTTTAACGGCGATATAATGGAAATAATGTTGATGGTTCCTCAACTTTGACTTTCCTATCACAAATTCTTAAAAACTCTTCTGGATTTAGGTGGAGTTTCACAACACACTCATCTGCCTTAGCAAGGATAGCGAGACGAATCCTAATGCCTTTACTTACTACAGGATCAACACCAGAAACAAGGTTTGTTGGCACTCCATACAAATGTCTTGCATTATTCATTGATAATGAAATGATTGAGGAAACTGTGACATACACCAACGTTCGTACATATGTGGAAGCTGCCAAATACCGAATTAGGGATACTGTTCAGTGAATAACATCTTATGTTCAGTTGGGTTCCACATTTCCGTCGACTGAGGAAATGTGCAACCCTAAGTGGAGAGCTGCAACAATGCAACAATGTGTGAGGGTCGGTTTGCTTTCCTGTTATACTGTTTATGCTTAGATGTTCCTGCAACAAGACAGGCAAGACAAAACACAGACTGATTTACTCCACTGAGAACAATATGTGACGTACACCAGACACATGTGAGAAGTATTACACTACAGGGGACTATATTACTCCTTGCTTTCAGGGAGTAGATGCTTATTTAGTATATACATCCCAAATATACCTGCAACGTGTGGCATAAAGATGGTACTGGATATTGACGGAAAATACCTCCTGGCTGGATCACCATTTCTGGGAAAATATACACAACCACCACCGTATATGAACCTTGGGTATTACTACACCAGAGAACTGACCAATAAATTTCATAATAGTAATAGAAATGTAACAACTGATAGTTGGCTTACTTTTGTGCCCCTAATCACATACCTGCTGCAGAACTGTGGCCTGACCCTCGTTGGTACAGTCTAAGCAAACAAATCTCAAGTTCCAAAGAAGATAAATAACAGAGTTGGTCGCTAACCAAGATCCTGGTATCTAACCAACGAGCTTCAAAAAGGAAAAAGTTAGTGCTACTTATGTCATGAGAGGACACTCGGCCAACTATCGTAGTAAGTTACTAGCCTGAAATTACTAAATATTACAATAACACAAAAGAGAGAGTTGATACTTTTGACCATACGTCTTCCCTATATTCATGCAGTTGAAAAACAAAGAGAGAGCCGCTCTGTGTTTTCTATGGAATTTTCAGTACTTTTCTATCAACTCCTGGATTATTCATTCAGGAATCCAGGAAAAACACAGGCAGAGCGGAATTGTACAGGAGACAGGAGTTATCTTTAGGCCAGACCAGGCTGTGGCCAGAGTCACTACTTCACAATTCTCCAGTATCCTGAGGACTACAATTCGCAGTGTCTGCGAAATCTCTACCCCTTCAGTGGCACATGCAAGAGTAGCTGCAGAGGCTGGTGGCACCATAAGGTGTGTAGTGTGTATTTAGGAGTTCAGACAAGAAAACAAGATTCTGGTATATTCACTGCAGTCGACCAGTGTACACGAGCCATCACCACTCTTTCTGTATTGACTGCAATAATTAAAGAAAGCAAGGTTTAGATAATGCCTATAAATATTCTTGGAAATTTTCCAAAAAATATATTTTTAGATAATTATCATTCATTGTTCATTTACATGGGGATATTTGTAGTAAATAAAGATATTACATGTCTTCGGATGTGTACCATCTTAAGCTCCAAGCCTCAGCACTGTTGGCGGAACTCATCAAGTATAAACTTTTTCTCGGTAACTGTTTTTAAGTGTTTATATATATATATATATATATATATGCAAAAAGATCACAGTAAACAGGTGATATCAAAATATGCAAGACAACCACTATGAAAAAATAGAGGAATTCCAAGCGCTTTCGTGACTACTCACATTATCAAGGAACTATAAAAGGAAACATGACAAGAAGGCTTATATAAGGGGCAAGACTACACCTCACAGTCACATCACACTAACATTACACTCTATTTTTTCATAGTGGTTGTTCTTATATATATATATATATATATATATATATATATATATATATATATATATATATATATATATATATATATATATATATATATATATATTATATATATATATAAAATATATGCAAGACAACCACTATGAAAAAATAGTGTATATATATATATATATATATATATATATATATATATATATATATATATATATATATATATATATATACACTTTGTTTAGTTTCTGGGGATGGTGAAGAAAGAGACTTACTTGGAAATATGTAATTTGTATTTGAATAAATTGTCACAGTAATTATAGTAATTATCCATCCACAGGAGAGTGAAAACGTTACAGAAGCCAACATTAGTACAGCTGGTTAATAAAGATACGAAAGCAAAAACTAGGACATATTTATTAGAAAGCGTTTTGGGCCTGGGACCTTGATCAGGGTCCCTGACTCTAAACGTTAGAAGTGGTCCAGGTCCCTGGACTGAAGTATTGTCTTATAAGTATACTCAAAAAAACATAAATATTATTATTGAACCACTTTTAAGACTTTGTAATGAACGTTTCAAAATATAACAATTTAAAAACCAAATTCTTATAGGAATTATAATCCTGAGGTAAACATTTTCAAATATAAATAAAAAATCAATAACCAGGAAAAGTTTTACATCGGCGGCAACAAAAAAAAAAATGTCTAAATTTTATATTCTAAAATAGAAATACTAACATCGGCGGGCAAGAAAAATTTTTTTTTTAAAAAAAGTGTGGCTTAACATGCTTACTATGAGACATCTTTTAAATTTATTGTGGGACAATAGTTTGTTTCAGCTGATAATATCAGCGTCTCGTAGTTGGTGATGCCAGCGTCTTGAGGTTGGTGACGTCAAGTACCAAGTAGCTATTGACGTCAGAATACCAGCCAGCTGGTGACGTCAGTGGTACCTCCCAAGAGCCTGCCTCTCTAAAGCCTAATATTGTAGACAACAATGGTGCTCCTGAATGGATGGCAAATGGTTTCTTGATTAAAAATCAAGGTGACAATGAGAGACAAAATAAGTTGTAGTTTTCTGAGTGTGTGTGTGTGTATGTACTCACCTATTTATGGTTACAGGGGTCGATTCACAGCTGTTGGCCCCGCCTCTTCAGCAGTCGCTACTAGGTCAGCTCTCTCCCTTCTCCAAGAGTCTTATCGTACCTCATCTTAAAGCTATGTATGGATCCTGCCTCCACTACATCACTCTCCAGATTGTTCCTCTTCCTGACAATTCTAAGGCTGAATAAATACTTCCTAACATCCCAATGAATCATCAGAGTTTTCAATTTCCAGCTGTGTCCCCTTGTTCCTGTATTTCATATCTTAATAATTCTGGCCCTGTTCACCGTGTCAATTCCTCACAGTATTTTATACGTCGCTATCATGTCCTCTCTATCCCTCCTGTCCTCCAGTGTCATCAGGCTGAGTTCCCTTAACTTCTCCTTATAATACATACCCCTTAGCTCCGGGACTAGTCTTGTTGCATACCTTTGAACTTTCTCCAATATCTTGATGAGCTTAACCAGATGTGGGTTCCATAATCATTCTGCTTACTGCAATATGGGCCTGACGTATATGGTTTACAGTGTCGTGAATGGCTCCTTATTTAGGTGTCGAAATGCTTTTCTTAGCTTTACCAGGCGCCCATATGCTGCAGCAGTTATTTGGTTGATGTGCGCCTCAGGGTATGTGCTCAGAGTGAGGTTAAACTCCATGAAACATTTGTTAGATGTTACGCCTTGTAACTAACACTAGTAGGTTAGTAGTATAGTTCTTGTTTCCAGAGTATACTGGCGTAACAATTCTGACAGAGAGTTGGGGATAGAAATTAAAGATCCACTAAAACCTTACTTTTAATGAAAGAAATTCATATAATAGCGAATATATATTTCTGTACATATTCAAGGTTTTCCATAATAAAGAGCATATTATTCTGTGACTCCTTAAACAATAATTATTCCTTTATACAATCTTCTATACTCTTATCAAATAACAAGCGGCCATACAGCCATCTTACAAAAGTCGTAATACATATATACAAACACTTCTCACTCATGAAGTTTCTTTCTCTTCACAGAGAGTTATCAAAGTAATTACTCCAAGTACAGCTAAGTGAAGACACCACCGAGGTCCCAGCTATGGAAGTATTCTCGACTAGAGGAGAATATAATAATCCAGTGGATGTGGTCTAGTCCACACTGCTCCATACTAACAAACTAGGGCTGGAGTAGGGTGGGGTCACGTGACACAGACCGGACAAAAGGGAAGAGGTGTAAGAGGGAACAGGAAAAGTGGTATTATACAATACACACAAGAGGAGAGGTTGTATCGTTATACCTTTATCTATCCTCTTTATACCAAAACAGCAAACATTATTCATACACATATATATACATAATTATCTGATGATGATAGATAATAATACAAGGTCGGACATTTTCATTTTAGCTAATAATGGAGATGAGTGCGATGTAATATTAAATAAAATAGCAGTGATGAAATAGATTGGATCCTAAGGGCGTTAATAGGCTTACAGACCTTGCCCCATGAGTCAGAACACTCTCTGGGGTCTTCTTTGTCCTTCCCCAAGATTCACAACTTTGCATTTGTCAGAACAGGCCTGCAGCTTGTCCAACATTCAGTCCTACTGGATGCGCTATTCTTAAGGATTGTCTGGTTCAGTGGACTAGAGCGTCATCATGAGGCTCAATATGAGGCGGGCCAAAGCATCATGGGTTCGACCCCTGGCTAGTGCAGTGTAGTTATTGATATATTTTTTTTTATTTTTTATTAACACATCGGCCGATTCCCACCAAGGCAGGGTGGCCCGAAAAAGAAAAACTTTCATCATCATTCATTCCATCACTGTCTTGCCAGAGGGGTGCTTTACACTACAGTATATATATATATATATATATATATATATATATATATATATATATATATATATATATATGTGTGTGTGTGTGTGTGTGTGTGTGTGTGTGTGTGTGTGTGTGTGTGTGTGTGTGTGTGTGTGTGTGTGTGTGTGTGTGTGTGTGTGTAGGAGTCAAGCTCCTACACTTCTCCTGAAATATATATTTTGGTATTTCTTCAATAACAAAGAATCTCAAATTCCGACTGGTGGTTATCATGAATAGATTAAAGAACATGAATAATGAAATAGTATAACTACATACAATTAAGGAGGAATTTAGCTATAAGCTCAAATCTAGTAATGTCCCCTAGATACTCTGCTTAAACTTATACTAACAACACGTCCTTACAAAAATGTTGTTACACAGAGTGACGAATAGTACGTTCGTGTCACCCACGGTGACGTACTATACACAAACCAGAGTCCAACACAAAGGAGGCGAGAACAGACTAAGTTTGCGGTCTCGCCGAATCAACAGCCAGAGAGAAAGAGAGAGAGAGAGTACTCGATGTGACTCCCAGGAGAGGCAACGAGGTAATTCAGCGAGGCAAACCCGGAAGCCCCAACAATGGGTGTAATCACGTGACTCACAGCTACCCTAGCGATTGAAACAAACGGACAAAGGGTTAACAAGCGCCGACAGCCAGTCCTAATTACATCACTGAGTATTACTAAGCACATTATACCTACTTCCATAAACTAGGTCAAATAATAATATAAAGCAAGATATTTTCATTTTAACTACTAATGAAAACATCTCCAATATAAAATTATATGATAATTAAATATATACAGAATATTAAATATATTCAGAATATACACTGCGTCCAGTTCAGGGGCGCAACATCAACTCGTTGTTTTTCTGTGTTCTTTGCCCTCTATACATCTCCATGTTCTAACACACTTTGGTCTCTCTACACCTCTCATCTTCCCATTGTTTCTATTACCCCTGAGTACGAACTTCGCCTCTCTGCGCTTTCTGCCCGCATGTTCCACCATCTCATTCACTATTCTTCTTTCCCCTCTGCACCTCGTTCAGGAAGTATCTCATGCCTCTGTGATCCCCTTACTTTGAGTTCCACTTCTTCCCTCCTTCTCGAGCTGCTTCGTTCTCTACTGTTACTTCGACGAAATATCTGAAACTCAGGACCACGTGATCACTAGCGCCAAGGGGCCTTCCATGTGTAATATCTCCCATGTTGGAACCACTCAGGGTGATTACCAGGTCCAGCTACATTTGTCCTCTGGCTACATATTTTTGCAACTTGTATCTGTGAGCCCCAATAGGTTCCTCCCTGATAAAGAGACATAAATAAGAAGATAAAACACTCTTAGCTGTATTAGAGAATACCTAAAGAAGAAGCAACTGATGGGAAGATCTGAAGACAACTGACGAGGGGGGTTTAAAAAAAGACTCGAGCGAGGGGGGAGAGACCTACACACTGGAAGGCCTGAAAACGAAACTGATGGAGACCTAAAGAAGACAGAAATGACAAAGAATTAACGAATAAGGCAAGACTCCATGAACCATTACACCTCACCCGCCTTGGTAGGAAGGACTAATTCTCCCGCTCATTCTCACCCACAGATTAATTAAATTAAACATTTCTACGTTTTCTATAATTTCTAAGGTCTCACTCTCTCTCAGGTACTTGAATTAATTCTTACTTCTTCCTATTCACACTCTCCTCACATTTTTAATTAATTTTCCTTTAGTGATAATTATCGCATTCTTTTAATCACACACTGGTTCGTCGCTCAGTGGCAGGGCCTTCAACTCAACCGAAAGACCCGGACTGAGTCCTGAGCGGGTGGAGACCGTGAATGGCCAGGTCTCTTTACACCCACTGCTCCTGTTTACCTACAAGTATATTGGTACCTGTAAGCTAGTCGACTGTTGTAGGTGGTATCCTACCTAGTGGTAGTATACGTCACATCAAGCTAGCTCCCAAGGGTATTATGATGGGTCACACATAACCCCTGACTGAACTATAATTTACACTCAAGAGAAAAAGTATATATATATATATATATATATATATATATATATATATATATATATATATATATATATATATATATATATTATTATTTTTTCAACAAGTCGGCCGTCTCCCACCGAGGCAGGGTGACCCAAAAAGAAAGAAAATCCCCAAAAAGAAAATACTTTCATCATCATTCAACACTTTCACCACACTCATACATAATCACTGTCTTTGCAGAGGAGCTCAGATACGACAGCTGAGAATTGTCCCTTCCAGCTGTCACTATCCCAGACCCTCCTTTAAAGTGCAGGCATTGTACTTCCCATTACCAGGACTCAAGTCCAATTAAATCAATTAACTGGTTTCCTGAATCCCTTCACAAAATGTTACCCTGCTCACACTCCAACAGATCGTCATGTCCCAAAAAACCAATCGTCTCCATTCACTCCTATCTAACACGCTCACACATGCTTGCTGGAAGTCCAAGCCCCTCGCCCACAATACCTCCTTTACCCCTTCCCTCCAACCTTTTCTAGGACGACCCCTACCCCGCCTTCCTTACCCTACAGATTTATACGCTCTCCAAGTCATTCTACTTTGATCCATTCTCTCTAAATGACCAAACCACCTCAACAACCCCTCTTCAGCCCTCTGACAAATACTTTTAGTAACTCCACACCTTCTCCTAATTTCCACATTCCGAATTTTCTGCATAATATTTACACCACACATTGCCCTTAGACAGGACATCTCCACTGCCTGCAGCCTCCTCCTCGCTACAGCATTTGCAACCCATGCTTCACACCCATATAAAAGTGTTGGTACCACTATACTTTCGTACATTCCTATCTTTGCCTCCATGGATAACGTTTTTTGTCTCCACAGATACCTCAACGCACCACTCACCTTTTTTCCTTCATCAATTCTATGGTTAACCTCATCCTTCATAAACCCATCCGCTGACACGTCAACTCCCAAATATCTGAAAACATTTACTTCTTCCATAATCCCTCTCTCCAATGTGATATCCAATTTTTCTTTTTTAAATCGTTTGATACCCTCATCACCTTACTCTTATCTATGTTCACTTTTAACTTTCTACCTTTACACACTCTCCCAAACTCGTCCACTAACCTTTGCAACTTTTCTTTAGAATCTCCCATAAGCACAGTATCATTAGTAAAAAGTAAATGTGTCAACTCCCATTTTGCATTTAATTCTCCATAATTTAATCCCACCCCTCTCCCCAACACCCTAGCATTTACTTCTTTTACAACCCCATCTATAAATATATTAAACAACCATGGTGACATTACACATCCCTGTCTAAGACCTACTTTTACCGGAAGTAATCTCCTCTCTCCTACACACCCTAACCTGAGCCTCACTATCCTCATAAAAACTCTTTACAGCCTTCAGTAACTTACTACATATTCCATACACTTGCAACATTTGCCACATTGCTCCCCTATCCACTCTATCATATGCCTTTTCTAAATCCATAAATGCAATAAAAACTTCTCTACCTTTATCTAAATACTGTTCACATATATGCTTCACTGTAAACACTTTATCTACACATCCCCTACCCACTCTAAAGCCTCCTTGCTCATCTGCAATCCTACTCTCTGTCTTACCTCTAATTCTTTCAATAATAACCCTGCCATACACTTTACCTGGTATACTCAGTAAACTTATTCCCCTATAATTTTTACACTCTCTTTTATCCACCTTCCCTTTACATCAAGGAACTATACATGCTCTCTGCAAATCCCTAGGTACCTTCTCCTCTTTCATACATTTATTAAACAAAAATACCAACCACTCCAGGACTATATCCCCCCCTGCTTTTAACATTTCTGTCATGATTCCGTCAATTCCAGCTGCTTTACCCCCTTTCATTCTACGTAATGCCTCACGCACCTCCCTGGCCAGTACATGAAATTACCGCCTCCCTTTTTTCATCGACATTTAAAAGTTCCTCAAAATATTCCCGCCATCTACCCAATACCTCTAGCTCCCCATCTAATAACTCCCCTACTCTGTTTTTAACTGACAAATCCATTCGTTCCCTAGGCTTTCTTACCTTGTTTATCTCACTCCAAAATTTTTTCTTGTTTTCAGAAAAATTTCTTGACAGAGCCTCTTCCATTCTTTCATCCGCTCTTCCTTTGCACTCTCTCACCACTCTCTTCACCTTTCTTTTACTCTCCATATACTCTGCTCTTCTATTAACACTTCTGTTTTGTAAAAACCTCTCATAAGCTACCTTTTTCTCTTTTATCACACCCTTTACTTCTTCATTCCACCACTCACTCCTCTTTCCTCCTGCACCCCACCCCCCTATAGCCACAAACTTCTGCCCCACATTCTAATACTGCATTTTTAAAACTATCCCAACTCTATTCAACCCCCCCACTACTCATACTTGCACTAGCCCACCTTTCTGCCAATAGTTGCTTATATCTCACCCTAACTTCCTCCTCCATTAGTTTATACACTTTTACCTCTCTCTTACTTGCTGTTGCTATTTTCTTTTTGTCCCATCTACCTTTTACTCTAACTGTAGCTACAACCAAATAATGATCTGATATATCCGTTTCCCCTCTATAAACATGTACATCCTGAAGCCTACCCATCAACCTTTTATCCACCAATACATAATGCAACAAACTACTTTCCTTACGTGCTATATCATACCTTGTATATTTATTTATCCTCTTTTTCATAAAATATGTATTACTTATTGCCAAACCTCTTTCTACACATAGCTCAATTAATGGTTCCCCATTTACATTTAACCATGGCACCCCAAATTTACCTACTACTCCCTCCACAACATTTTTACCCACTTTAGCATTTAGATCCCCAACCACAATTACTCTCTCACTTGGTTCAAAACTCCCCACACACTCACTCAACATTTCCCAAAATCTCTCTATCTCCTCTACACTTCTCTCTTCTCCAGGTGCATAAACACTTACTATAACCCACTTTTCACATCCAACCTTTATTTTACTCCACATAATCCTTGAATTTATACATTTATATTCCTTCTTTACCTGCCATAACTGATTATTCAACATTATTGCCACTCCTTCTTTAGCTCTAACTCTATTTGAAACCCCTGACCTAATCCCATTTATTTCTCCCCACTGAAACTCTCCTACCCCCTTCAGCTTTGTCTCACTTAAAGCCAGGACATCCAGCTTCTTTTCATTCATAACATCTACAATCATCTCTTTCTTATCATTCGCACAACATCCACGCACATTCAAACATCCCACTTTGACGATTTTCTTCTTCTTCTTTTTAGTAAGCTATACAGGAAAAGGGGGTTACTAGCCCATTGTTCCCGCCATTTTAGTTGACTTTTACAACACGCATGGCTTACGGAGGAAAGATTCTTATTCCACTTCCCCATGGATATGAAAGGAAAAGCAATAAGAACAAGAACTATTAAGATAAAATCAAAGAAAACTCAGATGAGTGTGTATACATAAACGTGTACATGTTTGTGTAGTGTGACCTAAATGTAAGTAGAAGTAGCAAGACGTACCTGAAATCTTGCATGTTTATGAGACAGTGGTTGCTGTCTACCAACCTACTACTAACATATATATATATATATATATATATATTGGTGGATAAAAGGTTGATGGGTAGGCTTCAGGATGTACATGTTTATAGAGGGGAAACGGATATATCAGATCATTATTTGGTTGTAGCTACAGTTAGGGTAAAAGGTAGATGGGACAAAAGAAAATGGCAACAACAAGTAAGAGAGAGGTAAAAGTGTATAAACTAAGGGAGGAGGAAGTTAGGGTGAGATATAAGCAACTATTGGCACAAAGGTGGGCTAGTGCAAGTAGGAGTAGTGGGGGGTTGAAGAGAGTTGGGATAGTTTTAAAATGCAGTATTAGAATGTGGGGCAGAAGTTTGTGGCTATAGGAGGTGGGTGCAGGAGGAAAGAGGAGTGAGTGGTGGAATGAAGAAGTAAAGGGTGTGATAAAAGAGAAAAAGGTAGCTTATGAGAGGTTTTTACAAAACAGAAGTGTTAATAGAAGAGCAGAGTATATGGAGAGTAAAAGAAAGGTGAAGAGAGTGGTGAGAGAGTGCAAAAGAAGAGCGGATGAAAGAATGGGAGAGGCTCTGTCAAGAAATTTTGCTGAAAACAAGAAAAAAATTTTGAGTGAGATAAACAAGGTAAGAAAGCCTAGGGAACGAATGGATTTGTCAGTTAAAAATAGAGTAGGAGAGTTAGTAGATGGGTAGCTGGAGGTATTGGGTAGATGGCGGAAATATTTTGAGGAACTTTTAAATGTCGATGAAAAAAGGGAGGCGGTAATTTCATGTACTGGCCAGGGAGGTACAACATCGTTTAGGAGTGAAGAAGAGCAGGATGTGAGTGTGGGGGAGGTGCGTGAGGCATTACGTAGAATGAAAGGGGGTAAAGCAGCTGGAATTGACGGAATCATGACAGAAATGTTAAAAGCGGGAGGATGATATAGTCCTGGAGTGGTTGGTATTTTTGTTTAATAAATGTATGAAAGAGGGGAAGGTACCTAGGGATTGGCAGAGAGCATGTATAGTTCCTTTATATAAAGGGAAGGGGATAAAAGAGAGTGTAAAAATTATAGGGGAATAAGTTTACTGAGTATACCAGGTAAAGTGTATGGCAGGGTTATTATTGAAAGAATTAGAGGTAAGACAGAGAGTAGGATTGCAGATGAGCAAGGAGGCTTTAGAGTGGGTAGGGATGTGTAGATAAAGTGTTTACAGTGAAGCATATATGTGAACAGTATTTAGATAAAGGTAGAGAAGTTTTTATTGCATTTATGGATTTAGAAAAGGCATATGATAGAGTGGATAGGGGAGCAATGTGGCAAATGTTGCAAGTGTATGGAATAGGTAGTAAGTTACTGAAGGCTGTAAAGAGTTTTTATGAGGATAGTGAGGCTCAGGTTAGGGTGTGTAGGAGAGAGGAGATTACTTCCCGGTAAAAGTAGGTCTTAGACAGGGATGTGTAATGTCACCATGGTTGTTTAATATATTTATAGATGGGGTTGTAAAGAAGTAAATGCTAGGGTGTTGGGGAGAGGGTGGGATTAAATTATGGAGAATTAAATGCTAACTGGGAGTTGACACAGTTACTTTTTGCTGATGATACTGTGCTTATGGGAGATTCTAAAGAAAAGTTGCAAAGGTTAGTGGACGAGTTTGGGAGAGTGTGTAAAGGTAGAAAGTTAAAAGTGAACATAGATAAGAGTAAGGTGATGAGGGTATCAAACGATTTAAATAAAGAAAATTGGATATCACATTGGAGAGAGGGATTATGGAAGAAGTAAATGTTTTCAGATATTTGGGAGTTGACGTGTTAGCGGATGGGTTTATGAAGGATGAGGTTAACCATAGAATTGATGAAGGGAAAAAGGTGAGTGGTCCGTTGAGGTATCTGTGGAGACAAAAAACGTTATTCATGGAGGCAAAGAAGGGAATGTACGAAAGTATAGTGGTACCAACACTCTTATATGGGTGATAAGCATGGGTTGCAAATGCTGCAGCGAGGAGGAGGCTGCAGGCAGTGGAGATGTCCTGTCTAAGGGCAATGTGTGGTGTAAATATTATGCAGAAAATTCGGAATGTGGAAATTAGGAGAAGGTGTGGAGTTACTAAAAGTATTTGTCAGAGGGCTGAAGAGGGGTTGTTGAGGTGGTTTGGTCATTTAGAGAGAATGGATCAAAGTAGAATGACTTGGAGAGCGTATAAATCTGTAGGGGAAGGAAGGCGGGGTAGGGGTCGTCCTAGAAAAGGTTGGAGGGAAGGGGTAAAGGAGGTTTTGTGGGCGAGGGGCTTGGACTTCCAGCAAGCATGTGTGAGCGTGTTAGATAGGAGTGAATGGAGACGAATGGTTTTTTTGGGACATGACGATCTGTTGGAGTGTGAGCAGGGTAACATTTTGTGAAGGGATTCAGGGAAACCAGTTAATTGATTTAGTTGGACTTGAGTCCTGGAAATGGGAAGTACAATGCCTGCACTTTAAAGGAGGGGTCTGGGATAGTGACAACTGGGAGGGACAATTCTCAGCTGTCGTATCTGAGCGCCTCTGCAAAGACAGTGATTATGTATGAGTGTGGTGAAAGTGTTGAATGATGATGAAAGTATTTTCTTTTTGGGGATTTTCTTTCTTTTTGGGTCACCCTGCCTCGGTGGGAGACGGCCGACTTGTTGAAAAAAAAAAAATATGAGGGATCATTTACCAGTGGTAAGAATCATTTAATGTTTGTATGACGTCAAATCTGGTGACTACTCGCCTGACGCAGCTGACGTCAGAGGTGAGTGTGGTAGACAGTTCAGCACCTCTCTGCATGTAGAGAAGGTCTTCATCGCTTACGCATTTTATCTTAATTTGAGAAGCTATTGGTCTAGAGCTTTATGCTCTTTAGTTAGTTAGTTCAGACTCTCAGGTAAGGACCCACTAGGGGCGAGGGGGAAGTGGGGACAGAAGAAGAATAGCCGGTGAGAGGAAGAACTGAAGTAGAAGAGAAAGAGTCAGGACTAAACTCAACAGTCTAACTACTAATAATTTTATGCTCTAAAGTCTCCAGAAGTTGTGAAAACTTGTCAAATTTTCATTTTACAGAAGTTCTCGTCTGTTATGAGACTTCAACTATTCTACTCAACACTAATTGTCTCAGAAAATAGAGACGTTGTAACTGTATTGATCATATTTATTCTAAAGGCCCATTCACTGAGAATGAAGGTCATGATATTTTATTTGTGTATAAGGTTTAAGTGTATACATAATAACTAAGAAAAAGGTACACATAAAATACTTTAAGTAAATAACGTTGTCTACGTTATATTAAAGTTATATTTTACAAAGTCTTTTCGATCTCCTTATCGATCTAAATCATATCATCAGAATTGATTTCTTATTACGATATAATTGGAAAGTGATTCTCTATGAAAATCCCCTAGACTAACATCGCCTATCATTTAAAGTTTATCGTGATACTTTTCAAAATCCATAAATGCAATGAAAACTTCCCTACGTTTATCTAAATACTGTTCACATATATGCTTCAATGTAAACACCTCATCTACACATCTCTTAACCACTCTAAAGCCTCCTTGCTCATCTGCAATCCTACTCTCTGTCTTACTTCTAATTCTTTCAATAATAACCCTGCCGTACACTTTACCTGGTATACTCAGAAAACTTATTCCCCTATAAATTTTACAATCTCTTTTGTCACCCTTCCCTTTATATAAAGGAACTATACATGCTCTCTGCCAATCCCTAGGTACCTTCCCCTCTTTCATACATTTATTAAAAAAAAATGCCAACCACTCCAACACAATATCTCCTCCCCCTGCTTTTAACATTTCTGTCATGATCCCGTCAGTTCCAGCTGCTTTACGCCCCTTCATTCTACGTAATGCCTCACGCACCTCCCTCACACTCACATCCTGCTCTTCTTCACTCCTAAAAGATGCTATACCTCCCTGACCAGTGCATGAAATTACCGCCTCCCTTACTTCATCGACATTTTAAAGTTCCTCAAAGTATTCCCGCCATCTTTCAGGTATACAGAAGTAAGATTAGGGACAAGATAGGCCCACTTAAGAGTAACTCAGGACAGATCACGGACAGTGATAAGGATATGTGTGAAATTTTCAATACTTACTTCCTCTCAGTTTTTACTCAGGAATATACTAGCGGAATTCCAGAAATAATAAATTATGTAGAACTGGAAGATAATAGACTATGCTCGATTGGGGTAACTAGTGACATGGTCCTCAGACAAATAGACAAATTAAAACCTAACAAATCCCCAGGCCCTGATGAACTGCTTGCAAGAGTTTTAAAGGAATGTAAAGAGGAACTTAGCAAACCTTTGGCAAAACTTTTCAATATATCACTACAAACTGGCATAGTGCCAGACAAGTGGAAAAGGGCAAATGTAATACCTATTTACAAGGCAGGTGACAGGTCCTTAGCTTCGAACTATAGACCAATAAGCCTTACGTCCATAGTTGGTAAATTTAGGGAATCAATAATTGCCAAGGCAATTCGTAGTCATCTTGAAAGGCATAAATTGATTAATGAATCTCAACACGGTTTTACTAAGGGGCGTTCCTGTCTTACGAATTTACTAACTTTTTTCACTAATTTGTTTGAGAAGGTAGATCATGGTAATGAATATGATATTGTGTATATGGACTTCAGTAAGGCTTTCGATAAAGTTCCATATCAGAGGCTACTGAGGAAACTTAAGGCACACGGAATAGGAGGAGAAATTTTTTCCTGGGTAGAGGCATGGTTGACAAATAGGCATAAGACAGTTTGCATAAATGGAGAGAAATCAGAATGGGGGCACGTCTCAAGCGGTGTTCCACAGGGGTCAGTTTTGGGCCCCCTGTTGTTTACAATTTACATAAACGACATAGATGAGGGAATAAATAGCAACATAAGCAAATTTGCTGATGACACCAAAATAGGCAGTCCAATTTATTCTAATGAGGACACTAGAGCACTCCAGGATGATTTGAATAGACTGATGCAGTGGTCGAAGAAGTGGCAGATGCAGTTTAATGTAGACAAATGCAAAGTTCTAAATGTTGGGCAGGACAATAACCATCCCACATATAAACTGAATAATGTAGATCTTAATACTTGTGATTGCGAGAAGGATTTAGGAGTTCTGGTTAGTAGTAATCTGAAACCAAGACAACAGTGCATAAGTGTTCGCAATAAAGCTAACAGAATCCTTGGCTTCATATCAAGAAGTATAAATAATAGAAGTCCTCAGGTTGTTCTTCAACTCTATATATCTTTGGTTAGGCCTCATTTAGATTATGCTGCACAGTTCTGGTCACCGTATTACAGAATGGATATAAATGCACTGGAAAACGTACAGAGGAGGATGACAAAGTTGATCCCATGTATCAGAAATCTTCCCTATGAGGATAGACTGAGGGCCTTGAATCTGCACTCTTTAGAAAGGCGTATTAGGGGGTATATGATTTAGGTGTATAAATGGAAAACAGGAATAAATAAAGGGGTTGTAAATAGCGTGCTGAAAATATCTAGCCAAGACAGGACTCGCAGCAATGGTTTCAAGTTGGAAAAGTTCAGATTCAGGAAGGATATAGGAAAGCACTGGTTTGGTAATAGAGTTGTGGATGAGTGGAACAAACTCCCGAGTACCGTCATAGGGGCTGGGACGTTGTGTAGTTTTAAAAATAGGTTAGATAAATACATGAGTGGGTGTGAGGTGGACCTGACTAGCTTGTGCTACTAGGTCAGATGCCGTGCTCCTTCCTTAAGTGAATGTAACCTGACCTGGCTGGGTCGGGGCATTGGCTTAAGCCGGTTGGAGACTTGGACCTGCCTCGCATGGGCCAGTAGGCCTGCTGCAGTGTTCCTTCTTTCTTATGTTCTTATCTACCCAATACCTCCAGTTCCCCATCTACTAACTCCCCTACTCTGTTTTTAACTGACAAATCCATTTGTTCCCTAGGCTTTCTTAACTTGTTTATCTCACTCCAAAAAATTTTCTTATTTTCAGCAAAATTTCTTGACAGTGCCTCTCCCACTCTTTCATCTGCTCTCCTTTTGCACTCTCTCTCCACTCTCTTCACCTTTCTTTTACTCTCCATATAATCTGCTCTTCTTATAACACTTCTGTTTTGTAAAAACCTCTCATAAGCTACATTTTTCTCTTTCATCACACCTTTACTTCATCATTCCACCAGTCACTCCTCTTTCCTCCTGCACCCACCCTCCTATAGCCACAAACTTCTTTCCCACATTCTAATACTGCATTTTTAAGACTATTCCAACCTTCTTCAACCCCCCCCCACTACTCATACTTGCACTAGCCCACCTTTCTGCCAATAGTTGCTTATATCTCACCCTAACTTCCTCCTCCCTTAGTTTATACACGTTTACCTCTCTCTTACTTGCTGTTGCCATTTTCCTTTTTATCGCATCAGCCTCTTGCTCTAACTGTAGCTACAACTAAATGATGATCCGATATATCCATTGCCCCTCTATAAACATGTACATCCTGAAGCCTACCCATCAACCTTTTATCCACCAATAAATAATCAAGCAAACTACTTTCCTTACGTGCTATATCATACCTTGTATATTTATTTATCCGCTTTTTCATAAAATATGTATTACTTATTACCAAACCTCTTTCTACACATAGCTCAATTAATGGTTTCCCATTTACATTTACCCCTGGCACCCAAAATTTACCTTCTACTCCCTCCACAACATTTTTACCCACTTTAGCATTAAGATCCCCAACCACAATTACTCTCTCACTTGGTTCAAAACTCCCCACACACTCACTCAACATTTCCCAAAATCTCTCTCTCTCCTCTACACTTCTCTCTTCTCCAGGTGCATAAACACTTACTATAACCCACTTTTCACATCCAACCTTTATTTTACTCCACATAATCCTTGAATTTATACATTTATATTCCTTCTTTACCTGCCATAACTGATTATTCAACATTATTGCCACTCCTTCTTTAGCTCTAACTCTGTTTGAAACTCCTGACCTAATCCCATTTATTTCTCCCCACTGAAACTCTCCTACCCCCTTCAGCTTTGTCTCACTTAAAGCCAGGACATCCAGCTTCTTTTCATTCATAACATCTACAATCATCTCTTTCTTATCATTCGCACAACATCCACGCACATTCAAACATCCCACTTTGACGGTTTTCTTCTTTTTCTTTTTAGTAAATCTATACAGGAAAAGGGGTTACTAGCTCATTGTTCCCGGCATTTTAGTTGACTTTTACAACACGCATGGCTTACGGAGGAAAGATTCTTATTCCACTTCTCCATGGATATGAAAGGAAAAGCAATAAGAACAAGAACTATTAAGATAAAATCAAAGAAAACTCAGATGAGTGTGTATACATAAACGTGTACATGTTTGCGTAGTGTGACCTAAGTGTAAGTAGAAGTAGCAAGACGTACCTGAAATCTTGCATGTTTATGAGACAGAAAAAAGACACCAGCAATCCTACCATCATGTAAAACAGTTTCAGGTTTCTGTTTCACAGTCACCTGGCAGGATGGTAGTACCTCCCTGAGTGGTACTATATATATATATAGGTACTACCTATATATATATATATATATATAAATATATATAAATATATATATATATATATATATATATATATATATATATATATATATATATATATATATATATATATATATATATATATATAACAAGAGCCAATCTCTCTCTGAGACAGAGACAGACAAAGAAACAGACAGTCAGACAGACAGGACTAGCTGCTTCAAGGTATTATTTCCGGGAAGTGAGCCACACAATCGGAGAATTGCTGGAGGAGCCAAAATGACTCAAGCGACTTAGTGACTCAATAAGAGGGAAGCACAGCAATGAGGATGTGATGACTAGGTGAAGGTGATAGTGAGGGTGTGATGACTAGGTGATGGTGAGAGTGAGGGTGTGATGACTAGGTGATGGTGAGAGTGAGGGTGTGATGACTAGGTGAAGGTGATAGTGAGGGTGTGATGACTAGGTGAAGGTGATAGTGAGGGTGTGATGACTAGGTGAAGGTGATAGTGAGGGTGTGATGACTAGGTGAATGTAATGGTGTCTGAGTGAGGGTGACAGTGGGAATGAAGTCTGGGTGAAAGTGAGAATGAAATCTGGGTGAGGATCTACCTGGAGTCTACCTGGAGTCTACATGGAGTCTACCTGGAGGGTATTCCGGGGATCAACGCCCCCGCGGCCTGGTCCACAACCAGACCTCCTGATGGATCAGGGCTTGATCAACAAGGCTGTTACTGATGGCAGCACGTAATCCAACGTACGATCCACAGCCCGGCTGATCCTGCATCGACTTTAGGTATGTGTCCAGCTCCCTCTTGAAGACAACCAGGGGTCTATTGGTAATTCCCTTTATTACTGGTGGGAGGCTGTTGAACAGTCTTGGGCCCCGGAAACATTGTGTTATCTCCTAGTGTACTAATGGCGCCCTAATTTTCGCTGGGGTATGTTGCATCGCCTGCCCAGTCTTTTGCTTTCGTAGGGAGTGATTTTTGTGCAGATTAGGGACCAGTCCCTCCAGTATCTTCCATTGGGCTCCAAGCTCAATGGAAATAAGTCACTTTGTCTGACTTTTTTGGGTTATCCTAGGTCTCTACACATATGCTGCTATGTATGATAATCTATGTAACTGTATTTGTGTATACCTGAATAAACTTACTTGGTGTTATTATGGTGGTATACGGTGGGACTGTGGTTGCCTGGTAGCCCTGCCAGACGTTGGCTGCAACACACCACCCCAGGGTACATGGCACTTCTCGCATGCAATGCCACATTTTACTTCAAAAACACTTCCGTTATGTTTAATCACTATCCTTTAGTCGTTCCACTGACAATTTAGATTCACTAGGTCATTCCACTATCGGTATCCCACTCATTTCATTATAAATGAAAACTCGAACCTTCGTGTGTACACTGAAACACATGTCAACACCAGGACGGGCAGGTTGTCCCACACTGCCACACTTCACTATTTTTTGTTTCTTTCAATTTTATTACTCTGTTGTACACTGGTTATCACAAAGGATATACACTATATTTAATCAAGATACACTTTGCTTTTCACTCCACTTCACTGGGGTCGTTGTTTGATCACTCTCAGGGCAGCTAGGCCTATGGCATTTTCCGCTAACACTTACATTTAAATTTATTTCTCAGTGTCAGTGTTTTTTTAATGAAATTTGTGTAACGGTGTTAATGAAGTCTGGGTGAGGGTAGGAATGAAGTCTGGGTGAGGGTAGGAATGAAGTCTGGGTGAGGGTAGGAATGAAGTCTGGGTGAGGGTAGGAATGAAGTCTGGGTGAGGGTAGGAATGAAGTCTGGGTGAGGGTAGGAATGAAGTCTGGGTGAGGGTAGGAATGAAGTCTGGTTGAGGGTAGGAATTAAGTCTGGGTGAGGGTAGGAATGAAGTCTGGGTGAGGGTAGGAATGAAGTCTGGTGAGGGTAGGAATGAAGTCTGGGTGAGGGTAGGAATGAAGTCTAGGTGAGGGTAGGAATGAAGTCTGGGTGAGGGAGAATGAAGTCTGGGTGAGGGTAGGAATGAAGTCTAGGTGAGGGTAGGAATGAAGTCTGGGTGAGGGTAGGAATGAAGTCTGGGTGAGGGTAGGAATGAAGTCTGGGTGAGGGTAGGAATGAAGTCTGGGTGAGGGTAGGAATGAAGTCTGGGTGAGGGTAGGAATTAAGTCTAGGTGAGGGTAGGAAAAGAAGTCTTGGTAAGGGTAGGAATGAAGTCTGGGTGAGGGTACGAATGAAGTCTGGGTGAGCGTAGGAATGAAGTCTTGATAAGAGTAGGAATGAAGTCTTGGTGAGGGTAGGAATGAAGTCTGGGTGAGGGTAGGAATGAAGTCTGGGTGAAGGTAGGAATGAAGTCCTGGTGAGGGTAGGAATGAAGTCTTGGTAAGGGTAGGAATGAAGTCTGGGTGAGGGTAGGAATGAAGTCTGTGTGAGGGTAGGAATGAAGTCTGTGTGAGGGTAGGAATGAAGTCTGGGTGAGGGTAGGAATGAAGTCTGAGTGAGGGTAGGAATGAAGTCTTGGTATGGGTAGGAATGAAGTCTGGGTGAGGGTTGGAATGAAGTCTGAATGAGGGTAGGAATGAAGTCTGAGTGAGGGTGGGAATGAAGTCTGAGTGAGGGTGGGAATGAAGTCTGAGTGAGGGTGGGAATGAAGTCTGAGTGAGGGTGGGAATGAAGTCTGAGTGAGGGTGGGAATGAAATCTGAGTGAGGGTGGGAATGAAGTCTGGGTGAGGGTGTGAGTGATGTCTGGGTGAGGGTGTGAGTAATGTCTGAGTTGGGGTGAGTGATGTCTTAGTGAGGGTGAGAGTGGTGCCTGTGTGAGGGTGATGGTGTGAGTGATGTCTTAGTGAGGGTGAGAGTGGTGCCTGTATGAGTGATAGTGTAGTGATGTCTGAGTGAGGGAGAGAGTGGTGCCTGTATGAGGGTGAGGGTGTGAGTGATGCTGAGTGAGAGTGTGAATGGTGCCTACATGAGTTTGAGGGGGTGAGTGATGTTTGAGTGAAGGTGTGAGGATGTTTGAGAGAAGGTGATGGTGTGAGTGATGTATGAGTAAGGGTGAGAATGTGAGTGATGTTTGAGTGAGGTGTGAGTGATGTTTGAGTGAGGGTGAGGGTGTGAGTGATGTTTGAGTCAGGGTGAGGGTGTGAGTGATGTCTGAGTGAGGGTGCGAGTGGTGTGAGGGTGTGTGTGACATCTGGGTGAGGGTGGGAATGATATCTAGGTGAGAGATGTTGGGGTAATGTCTAGGACAGGGTGAGGGTGGTGATGTCTAATTGATGATGAGGGTGGGGATGATGCCAGGGTGAAGGTGAACCCAGACTGAAGGTGATGACAGTGTGAGGGTGATGCCAGGGTGAAGGTGAAGCCAATGTGAAGGTGATGCTAGGGTGAAAGTGATGCTAGGGTGAAGGTGATGCTAGGGTGAAGGTGATGCTAGGGTAGAGATCAGAGGCAGTAGGTAAGGACAGGATGAAGGTCAGGCCAGAGTGTGGATTATGACGGAGTGACCATGATGACAGGGTGAGGGTGATGCCATGATTGAGGTGAAGGAAGGGTGAGGGTGATGCAATGATGGGGGTGATGCCAGAGCGAGGCTTATTAAAGGGCGTGGGTGATGGTGAAATACGTGGGATGTCAGGGTGAGAAAAATGCCTAGTGAAGCAGATTTCTGAGAGAGATTGATGCAAGGGTGAAGATAATGCCTGGGTGAGAGTGATGGCAGAGTGAGGTTGATGCCTGGGTGAGAGTGATGGCAGAGTGAGGTTGATGCCTGGGTGAGAGTGATGGCAGAGTGAGGTTGATGCCTGGGTGAGAGTGATGGCAGAGTGAGGTTGATGCCTGGGTGAGAGTGATGGCAGAGTGAGGTTGATACATGGGTGAGAGTGATGGCAGAGTGAGGTTGATACCTGGGTGAGGGTGATGGCAGAGTGAGGTTGATACCTGGATGAGGGTGATGGCAGAGTGAGGTTGATGCCTGGGTGAGGGTGATGGCAGAGTGAGGTTGATACCTGGGTGAGGGTGATGGCAGAGTGAGGTTGATTCCTGGGTGAGGGTGATGGCAGAGTGAGGTTGATGCCTGGGTGAGAGTGATGGCAGAGTGAGGTTGATGCCTGGGTGAGGGTGATGGCAGAGTGAGGTTTATACCTTGGTGAGGGTAATGGCAGTGAGGTTGATCCCAGGGTGAGGCAAATGCCATGGAGAGGATGATGGCGGAGGAAAGATGGTGACAAGGTGATGATGGTGCCAGGGTGATGGTGATGCCAGGGTGAGGGTGATGGCAGAGTGAGGTTGATGCCTGGGTGAGAGTGATGGCAGAGTGAGGTTGATGCCTGGGTGAGGGTGATGGCAGAGTGAGGATGATTCCTTGTGTGAGGGTGATGGCAGAGTGAGGTTGATGCCTGGGTGAGGGTGATGGCAGAGTGAGGTTGATTCCTGGGTGAGGGTGATATTAGAGTGAGGTTGATACCTGGGTGAGGGTGATGGTAGAGTGAGGATGATGTCTGGGTGAGGGTGATGGCAAAGTGAGGTTGATACCTGGGTGAGGGTGATGGTAGAGTGAGGATGATGCCTGGATGAGGGTGATGGCAGAGTGAGGTTTATACCTTGGTGAGGGTAATGGCAGTGAGGTTGATCCCAGGGTGAGGCAAATGCCATGGAGAGGATGATGGCGGAGGAAAGATGGTGACAAGGTGATGATGGTGCCAGGGTGATGGTGATGCCAGGGTGAGGGTGATGCCAGGGCTAGGGTGATGCCAGGGTGATGGTGATGTCAGGCTGATGGTGATGCCAGGACGAGGGTGATGCCAGTGTGATGGTGATGCCAGGGTGATAGTGATGACAGGGTGAGGGTGATGCCAGGGCGAGGGGGATGCAATGGTGAGGGTGATGCCAGGGCGAGGGTGATGCCAGGGTGATGGTGATGTCAGGCTGATGGTGATGCCAGGACGAGGGTGATGCCAGTGTGATGGTGATGCCAGGGCGATGGTGATGCCATGGTGAGGGTGATGCCAGAGCGAGGGTGATGCCATGGTGAGGTGATGCCAGAGTGAGGGTGATGTCAGGGCGAGGGTGATGCCAGGGCGAGGGTGTTGCTAGGGTGAGGGTGATGCCAGGGCGAGGGTGATGTCATGGTGAGAATGATGTCAGGATGAGGGTGATGCCAGAGCGAGGGTGATTCTTGGGTGTGTTGTGCCAGGGCGATGGTGATGCCATTGAGAGGATGATGCCAGAGTGAGGGGGGATGTCAGGGCAAGAGTGATGACAGGGTGAGGATTATACCAGTGTGAGTATGAAGCAAGTGTGAGGGTGATGCCAGGGAGAGGATGATGTAAGTTTGAGGGTGATGCCAGGGTGAGGGTGATGCTAGAGTGAGGGGTGATGCTGCTCATGCTTATCTCTCTTTCTCTCTTTCTCTCTGTCTGTCTGTCTGTCTGTCTGTCTCTCTCTCTCTCTCCTGCAACATCAGTCACTGTTCCTTCACACAGCTCTTACTTTCTCCCTTAAAAATAAATACAAAACTCTTGGGTTTCAGCTCAACATATTTAATTACTCACGAGTTTGAGAATTTAATTATCTTGTAAGAGGCCGATAGTGGAAGGAGGTGGTGGTGGTGGTGGTGGTGGTGGTGGTGGTGGTGGTGGGTGGTGGTGGTGGTGGTGGTGGTAGTGGTGTTGTTGTTGATGGAGGTAATAGTGGTGATGGGGTGGGGATGGTGGTGATGGGGTGGGGATGGTGGTGGAAGTGGAGGTGGGGGTTGTGTTGGTGGTGGGAGTAGTAGTGGAGGCAGGTGTGGTGGAGGTTGAGGTGGTGGTGGCGACAGTAATGTTGGTGATAAAGGGGTTGGTGGTGATGGGGGTGGGGTGGTGGTGGAGGTGGATGTGGAGAGAGTGGCAGTGTGGGTGGTGGTGGTGGTGATGGTAGTAGTTGTGGCGACGGCAGCCAGAGCAGCGTTGGCGGTGGTGGTCTTGGCGGTGGTGGTCTTGGCGGTGGTGGTCTTAGCGGTGGTGGTCTTGGCGGTGGCGGCGTGGAAGGGAACCATAGTAGCACCAGCGTCGGTACCAGTCACCCCCACAACAACATATTCATCACTACAACACTCTCACCACCACCACCACACACTCACTACGAGTGTGTGGTGGTAGTGAGTGACGTCAACTAAAGTTGTGTGTTCAGACAAGGAAAAAGTTTCAAGTTGGAACAATGCTCTAAGGCCACTAACCCCATCAACATTTATCAGTATGTTATGAACTGCAATCTATCTGATGATAATTTTATTTTTTTGTTTGCTGTCCACTGAGAGATTACGCAACACTGAGCCTCCTTCGTTAACCAAAACGAAGATCCAGATTGAGAATATACAAATCCACTTTATACCCCTAACTTACGCTTTTATATACAGTATGTTCAAGATGAAGCATTTGGTTGGTAATCGTAACCCCAGAGCAAGGCGTCCCATTTAACATCACCCCTGAGCAAGGCGTCCCATTTAACATCACCCTGAGCAAGGCGTCCCATTTAACATCACCCCTGAGCAAGGCGTCCCATTTAACATCACCCCTGAGCAAGGCGTCCCATTTAACATCATCCCTGAGCAAGGCGTCCCATTTAACATCACCCTGAGCAAGGCAAACGGTAATTCTGAAAGCATTTTTGATCAGTTTTTCCAATTATATTACATTTTCAAGGCACAGTCAGGCCCTTACAGCTTTAGCGCTTCCAAATTAATTTTTTCTTATTAACACATCGGCCGATTCCCACCAAGGCAGGGTGGCCCGAAAAAGAAAAACTTTCATCATCATTCCTCCATCACTGTCTTGCCAGGGGTGCTTTACACTACAGTTATAAAACTGCAACATTAACACCCCCTCCTTCAGGTGCAGACACTGTACTTCCCATCTCCAGGACTCAAGTCCGCCTGCCGGTTTCCCTGAATCCTTTCATGAATGTTACTTTGCTCACACTCCAATAGCACATCAAGTATTAAAAACCATTTGTCTCCATTCACTCCTATCAAATACGCTCACACATGCTTGCTGGAAGTCCAAGCCCCTCGCACACAAAACCTCCTTTACCCCCTTCCTCCAACCTTTCCTATGCCGACCCCTACCCTGCCTTCCCTCCACTACAGATTTATACACTCTCGAAGTCATTCTGTCTCGTTCCATTCTCTCTACATGTCCGAACCACCTCAACAACCCCTCCTCAGCTCTCTGGATAATAGTTTTGGTAATCCCGCACCTCCTCCTAATTTCCAAACTCCGAATTCTCTGCATTATATTCACACCACATTGACCTCAGACATGACATCTCCACTGCCTCCAGCCTTCTCCTCGTTGCAACATTCATCACCCATGCTTCTACACATATAAGAGTGTTGGTATAACTATACTCTCATTCATTCCCTCTTACTTCCATGGACAAGGTTCTTTGTCTCCACAGACTCGAAGTGCTCCACTCACCCTTTCCCTCATCAATTCTATGATTCACCTCATCCTTCATAGACCCATCTGCTGACATGTCCACTCCCAAATATCTGAATACATTCACCTCCTCCATACTCTCTCCCTCCAATCTGATATCCAATCTTTTGTCACCTAATCTTTTTGTTATCCTCATCACCTTACTTTTCCTATATTCACTTTCAATTTTTTTCTTTTACATACCCTACCAAATTCATCCACCAACCTCTGCAACTTCTCTTTAGAATCTCCCCAAAAGCACAGTGTCATCAGCAAAAAGCAACTGTGACAACTCCCACTTTGTATTTGATTCTTTATCTTTTAACCCCACACCTCTTGCCAAGACCCTCGCATTCACTCTTACAACCCCATCTATAAATATATTGAACAACCATGGTGACATCACACATCCTTGTCTAAGGCCCACTTTTACTGGGAAATAGTCCCTCTCCCTCCTACACACTCTAACCTGAGCCTCACTATCCTCATAAAAACTCTTCACTGCTTTCAGTAACCTACATCCTATTCCATACACCTGCAACATCTGCCACATTGCCCCCCTATCCACCCTATCAAATGCCTTTTCCAAATGAATGTACTGATCAATATATCTCCTTAAACAACTAGACTGTGAGCGTTGATGTATTCCCTTGGTCTGAAGTGATCCAGAGAACAATGAGGACTTTAGTTAATTATTTTTATATTATAGGTAAGTACTTATGGGACTGGGAATGAGTGCGATGAAGGGGGAATCAGGTTTGGTCCGACAAAAGGACGATAGCTTACATTCCTTCGATCAAGAGCCCTTCATCAACATCAATGCACACCCTTAAATCGCACAATCAGAGAAGGTGACATTGGTTGCTTCCTGGGTGAAATATAGCAGCGGTGTAGGTCCCGCTGTGTTGTGCAGCGGCGTAGGTCCCGCTGTGTTGTGCAGCGGCGTAGGTCCCCCTGTGTAGTGCAGCGGCGTAGGTCCCCCTGTGTAGAGCAGCGGCGGAGGTCCCGCTGTGTAGTGCAGCGGCGTAGGTCCCGCTGTGTTGTGCAGCGGAGTAGGTCCCGCTGTGTAGTGCAGCGGCGTAGGTCCCGCTGTGTTGTGCAGCGGCGTAGGTCCCCCTGTGTAGTGCAGCGGCGGAGGTCCCACTGTGTAGTGCAGCGGCGTAGGTCCCGCTGTATTACAACCTCAGGTTCAATGGCCTGTTAACCTGAGTGTAAAGGAAGCTTGGAGCAAAGAAACACAGTAGAAGATGTATTGAAATTATATTTCTTCAAAAATCAGCTAGATTAATTCCAAACTTTTATCTTTTCCTTCACCAAGTAATTGTGATTATATAAGACTTTTGTCTTTTCCTTCACCAAGTATAACAAAGTGCTATTTACACATATGTACACTATATACAAAGGAGTAGTGTTTAGTGCACGCCACAGTTGTCTAGGCTAAGCAGCAGCCAAAAGACAGACAACTTTCCACAACCAGCTCTATGCAGGAATTCCAATGACAAACTGCGAGTGGTAACCACGTCACCTTTTGTCATTGTTAAACTCGCATTTAATTGGCTGAACCGAGTCGTTGATTTGATGATGGGGCCCTCATCACCAAACCCTTAACGATGGTTCGCTGGTTGGAGGGGAGCCTATGTGGGTGTGTTAACATGCTCGAATAAATGTTACATACTCTTTGCATGCAACACCCCCACCCCAAGAGGGCCAGGACTAGGCTTCCACCTCAAATGGGTAGAGTGCCACCATGGCACATTATAATAATGGGACCGCCTTTCCCCTCTACCATCCGCTCATTAGTTAAAGCTAAACTTTTCTCGAGACATAAGTCCAGCTTTAAACTTAAGAGTGAGACAGCCACGGTAGGGCTAACATAGGTCCAAGGTGCCTGCGGTCGGTAGCAGGGACCCCCACTAAAAAACCCCACCACTAGGGGAAAAAAAGGGCTGGTTCTACCCAAAGTCCCTAACACATCCTAACTAAATACAATGACTTCTGGACAACACATCAGCTATTGTGTTAAATTTTCCAGCAATGTATAATTTTTATATTGTAGGGTTGCAACCTAATACTCCAACGCATGAGTCTGGTATTTTTGTTTTTCATGTGCTGCAGGTATACCAGAGGGTTGTGGTCGCTGTAGATGAAGACCACCTGAGAGGACTGGCCACGTAGACATCAAAATGCTCTAATGCCAGAAGTAGAGCCAGGCCCTCTTTCTCTATAGTAGAGTAGGCCCTCTGGTGTGGTTGATATTTGGCAGAGAAAAATGCCACAGGCTGCAACCCATCATCCCCAGATTGCAGAAGCACTGCCCCCACCCCAGACTCACAAGCATCAATCTGTAAGGAAAATGGTTTTGAAAAGTCTGGAGACAACAGAATGGGTGCAGTACAAAGTAATCTCTTTGCTTTCGTAAATGCATCTTGACATTCTGGGGTCCAAATAAAGGGAACTTTGTGACTGGTAAGTGAGGTTAGAGGTGCAACAATATCTGCAAAATTTTTACAGAATCTTCTATAAAACCCTACTATCCCTAGAAAACGTTGAAGGGATTTCCTGTCAGGGGAACTGGATAATTTTTAATGGCCAGAATTTTTGCAAATTTAGGGCCACTTTGCCACTACCTACTTCATGGCCCAGAAAATTAATAGTAGATTGGCCAAAGGATGACTTTGATAAATTAACAGTTAAATGAAAACTCTGGAAGGTCTCAAAGAGAGCCTTAAGCCTAAACACATGTTGGTCCCAAGTGTCCGACACAACAACTATGTCATCTAGGTAAGCTGCCGTGCCTTCAAGTCCTTTAATAGCCTGATGGATAAGTCTCTGGAATGATGCAGGAGAGTTTTCATTCCGAAGGGGGTCACTGTATACTGATAATGACCTCCTGGAATTACGAAGGCAGAGATTTCCTTCGCCTTATCTGTTAAAGGTACTTGATAGTAACCTTTAAGGAGGTCCAATTTGGATACAAAAGTAGCCTTACCCACAAAGTCGATTACATCATCCAAACGTGGCAGAGGATAGGCATCTGCAATTGTGACCTCATTCACCTTACGGTAATCTGTGCACATTCGGAACCCTCCATCAGCTTTGTTAACAAGGATGCACGGTGAAGCCCACGGACTAGATGACTCCTCCACTAACCCATGCTCTAACAGAAATTCTACCTCCTGTTGAAGTAGCTTCTGTTTTTCAGGATTAGCTCTGTAAGGAGAGTTTAATAGGTTTAGAGTTTCCAACATCTACATCATGATATCCTAATGTACATTTTTGGCACATCCGAAAAATGTCAGGATAAGACTGTAGGAGCGCAGTTAAATTAGTTACTTGAGACTTGGTCAAACCCAACATTAAAGGTTTAGGGTCCTTGAGGAGGACCGAATTTGGAAGCTTTACATTAATCTCAGAGTGCAAAGAGTCAGGGTCATCAGAGGCAGAGGACAGAGTCATTACTGGAACTTTATCTGGTGTATTAAAAGCTTTAATTTGATTAATGTGGTAAGTTTTGCTTTTTGAGGTCTTGTCAAGGGGAGATACCACATAATTTACATCAGATAATTTACTTACGATTTGCATTGGTCCCGTAAATCTAGCTTTCAAGGTGTGGCCAGGTATAGGCTCCTGTACCTTATCTCCTGGATGGAAGGAGCGAAATTTTGAGTTTCTGTCATACCTCTGTTTCATCATATTCTGAGCTGCCTTCAAGTTAGCCTTAGCCAACTGACGTGCTACCTGCAACCTTGAAGAAGGGTTGTAGCTGGTTGTGGAGGCGTCTTCTCCCATCCATCCTTCTTTGAGCACACGTAGAGGACCTCGTACATTGTGCCCAAATATCAGCTCAAAAGGACTGTACCCTGTAGACTCTTGCACAGTTTCTCTCATTGCGAATAGCAACAGAGGAAGTGATTCATCCCAGTCTGTAGGAAAATGCAAGCAGAATGTTCTCATCATTGTTTTTAACGTCTGATGGAATCTTTCCAAGGCGCCTTGGGACTGAGGATGATAGGCAGTGGATAGGTTATGAACTATTCTAGCTTAGTTAATGCTTCCCTAAATGCTTTGGCAGTGAAGTTAGTACCTTGATCACTTTGAATAGTTTTAGGAATTCCAAAGCAAGAGATAAACTTAGTTAAAGCTTTAAGGATTGCTTTAGTGTTAATACTGCGCATGGGAACTGCTTCTGGGTATCTAGTTACTCTATCCATGATTGTGAATAAGTACTGATTTCCAGACTTAGCTTTAGGTAGTGGACCTACACAATCTATTATCAATTCTGAGAAAGGGTCTCCATTAACAGGAATGGGATGGAGAGGTGCAGGTTTAATGGGGTGTCCAGGTTTCCCTACCTGCTGACATTCTGGACAACAGCGAATATGATTCTTTACATCTTGCCTTAACTTTGGCCAAAAGAATTCTTTTGTTATTCGGTATTGAATTTTGGTAATTCCCAAATGGCCTCCTAAAGAAGAATTATGGGCTATATTTAGTATCTGAGACCTAAACTTTCTGGGAACCACTAACTTATCTGTTTGTTGTTTTCCCTCCACCTCCTTACCAGTTTCAGTGCAGACTAAGTAATTATTTTTAAGAGATATTTGACCGGTGACCCGAAGTGGATTTACCCATAGCTGCCTCAAAAGCAGAGTTTAGTGAAGAGTCTTTCCGTTGTTCCTCCCGAAAGGACAGTCCCTCAGGCATGGAAACAGAGACATCTGGCAATCCTGCAACCCTGGAATAGGAAGGCTTGATCTGGGGCTGTTCACTAAATTTACGAGGCTCTGGCCAGTTTTCCTCACAAAACAAATTGTTTAGTCCGAGATCAGAGTCGTCCAAGGACGAGTTAACATTCTTATCAGACATCACTTTGGATTGTGCCCGAGTTATGGCCAACATCGGGGAAGAATTAACCATTATGGGTTCTATACATTTAGTAGACTCAATGTTATTACCCAGTAATAGCATTGCATCCTTCATAGGAAATCCCTCGAGACACCAACAGTCAAATACCCAGTGTAGTATTTACTCTGCACATAGATTTGATGTAAAGGGACAGAAAATACTGCTCCTCCAAAAGCTTCTAACAGAACTGAGGATTGCAAAGAGGTTTGATCAGAAAGGGTAGTACTCCCTCTCTTATAAGTGAGCAATATGCTCCAGTATCCCTAAAGGTTTTAACTTCCTTTTTCTCTGAATGTTCCTGAAGGGATATGTAACAAGAGCTATAGTAAGGGGCCATCCCCTTCTCTACTTCTTCCTGGGACATATTATTAGGGATATTAGAGATTTTCCCAAATGGTTGGGGTTTACTTGGACAATTGAGTCTGATGTGGCCAGGCTTGCCACAGTTATAACATACCATCTCAGCTTTTACTTTGGCACTTCGTTGATTTGTGGCTTACGCCACTCTGGATACTGCCGCTTCACATCTCGTTGGGTAATTTGATGTTGCTCACCGGGTTGACCAGGAGTGAAGTAACGCTGCTCACCAGGTGTTTTAGTTGACTGCTGACGAGATTCACCTTCATCTTGACCTTTATTTCTCCACTCAGGAACTTTTCTTTGACGATCTCTGCTCATACCAGGCTGTTGAGGAAAGAGATAAGACCGCTCGTACAAGGAGCGGTTAGTTTCAAAAGTATCAGCCAACCTGGCTGCTTCCAATGCCGTAGGCAAGGAATGATCTTGTAAAACACTCGAACCTCTGGACTAACAGACTCCAGCAGGTTGTCCACCAAGATGAGCTGCTTCAAATTTTCAAAATCAGCGACACCACTTGCCTTGTACCACTTTGTAAAAGCCCTGGTCTGCTGTCTGACAAAATCAACAGCAGACTGACCCAACTGCCTTCTGCCGAGTTTGAATTCTTTCCTATACTTGGCAGGAATACATTGATAAGCCCCAAGAACAGTGGTTTCACAATACGATAGTTACCAAAATCAGCATTTCCCAGGCTAGAAGTAAATTCTTGTGCCTTACCAAACAACGCAGTATGCACCAGTGACGCCCAATGAACCTCAGGCCACCCTAAAGCTCGAGCCTGGTTTTCAAATGCTTCGAAAAACTGTTCAGGCTCTGCTTCAACAAAACGAGGAACAAACTGTACTGCCCTTTGCAAATTGAAGTCATCTACAGTCTGATGGAATTGTCTCCTCTCCTTCTCTCTATCAAACTCCTCCTTAGCAAATGCACGCTGTTCTTTAGTTTGTTCAAGAGTGAGTCTAGCTAGTTCAAGCGCCAGTGAACCAGACTCACCTGTTGATAACCCCACACCTGTGACTTGCTGGTTTTGCTCAGGAGTTTTGTCTCTCCCATTTTGTAGAAACCTCAATGGTGACCTACGATTAACAGCTCCTGTAGAGGGAGAAACACTAGACTGATATGCCATAGTTTCAGTTTGTATTTTACTCCTTATAATATCACGCAGCTGAGCAGCAGTAAGGGTACGCTGGTATTCAACACCAATAGAAGGAGCGATACGCCAACAACGCTGTAGAGATAGTTTGGGCAACTTTAGCAGAGTTAACTCAGACACTAACCGTCTGACTCGAATAGGTGGCATTAACCCCCACTTTAACACGCTGTAGCTCTATGCACGGTACGAATTGCAGTATACTCATACGATAGCAGAGCTGACACGCAATAGCAAAGCCAATATGCACACACACAATAGCAAGGCTGATACACAATAACAAACCAAATTGCAGAATACTCACAATAGCAGGCTGACCATAGCGAAGCGAATGCAAAAATGAGACACAAAATTCGTGAAGCGTTGGCAAAGCGTAAGCAATGCCAGATAGCAAGCTATCTAGATACAAGACTAGCTCCTGCGCGAACTTCAACTCTAGGCTCAACTCCTGCTCTAAGTCTACAAATTCAGCTCCAGGACAGGCTACCCATATTACAACCTCAGGTTCAATGGCCTGTTAACCTGAGTGTAAAGGAAGCTTGGAGCAAAGAAACACAGTAGAAGATGTATTGAAATTGTATTTCTTCAAAAATCAGCTAGATTAATTCCAAACTTTTATCTTTTCCTTCACCAAGTAATTGTGATTATATAAGACTTTTGTCTTTTCCTTCACCAAGTATAACAAAGTGCTATTTACACATATGTACACTATATACAAAGGAGTAGTGTTTAGTGCACGCCACAGTTGTCTAGGCTAAGCAGCAGCCAAAAGACAGACAACTTTCCACAACCAGCTCTATGCAGGAATTCCAATGACAAACTGCGAGTGGTAACCACGTCACCTTTTGTCATTGTTAAACTCGCATTTAATTGGCTGAACCGAGTCGTTGATTTGATGATGGGGCCCTCATCACCAAATCCTTAACGATGGTTCGCTGGTTGGAGGGGAGCCTATGTGGGTGTGTTAACATGCTCCGAATAAATGTTACATACTCTTTGCATGCAACACGCTGTATAGTGCAGTGGCGTAGGTCCCGCTGTGTAGTGCAGTGGCATAGGTCCCGCTGTGTAGTGGAGCGGCGTAGGTCCCGCTGTGTAGTGTGGCGAATTTCAGTCATTCCGTTGAGGTTGGACGTTCATGTTTTTAAATTCCGGATGAAGCTCAGTAAAGCGGCAGCTTGTGTAACACTAAATGCTTCACCAAGCATTTAGTGACTAAACAATGCGTCGGACACAGTATTTTGAATGTTTTCTAAATTGAAAGCAGGATGAACGTCGGTTGAGGATGAATGCTCTGGTCGTCCTTCAGTGTCAAACACATTTTACTGCATTGAAAAAGTGAGGAAGGTTCTTCACGAAGATCATCGTCAGAGTATCCAGGACACTGCAAGATCTGTGGGATTTTTTATGCATCGTTTTCTGACCAAAATCAGCATGGTGGTCTTCCCCCACCCTCCTTTCTCCCCAGATCTAGCTCCCTATGACATCTGTCTCTTCCCAAAAATAAAAATGGCACTCAAGAGACGGCGTTTTAACGACGTGGCGGATATTCAAGCAGAACCACAGGCTGTGCTGGATGCAGAGGCGCTGAGATCAGTGTATAGCCTGCCAAAGAGAGTACTTGGAGGGAGACACCTTCACCTAGGTGATTAAGTAAGTCTTTATATTTTCTCGCGGCAGTCTTGGAATATTTTCATAGCATCTCGTATCGTAGCTGTGCCTTCGTGTTAGTCCATCATGGCTGGGTGAATCAGGTAAAGCTGTGAAGGATGTGGGGCTGCTGGCTGCTACAGGGATTTAAGGACAATATATACCCTCAGTTTTACTGTCAAAGTCATCAAGTTTGACTTAGTTCTTGCAGATAAGATTGTGGCTGACTACTTTGTCTGGTAGCGAACACAATGTTCAGCGAGTAGGTCACCTTATCTTGATTATTACAACTGACGGCACAATCTCTCTCTCTCTCTCTCGCTCTCTTTCTCACTCTCTCTTTCTTCTAACTTTATTCCCCCTCCCTCATCCTAGCTTCCTATCATTATTCCTCACTCTCACCCATCCTCTTTCTCACACTTCCTTCTATCATACACACTCTCCCTCTCATCTCTCTCCCTCTCCTCCTCCCTCATTCCCTCTCATCTCTTCCTCCCCATTCCCTCACATTCTCCCTCCCTCTCATCTTCCCTCCCTTTCATCTTCCCTTTCTCTCATCCTCCTTTCCACTCGTCTCCTCTCTTTCCCATCCTTCCTCCCTCTCTCCCTACCTCACCTTATCTTCTAACTTGAACCTAATTAAGTCTCGTAGATGGTGGTGGGTGATGGGAAGGTAAGGGGAAGGAAGGGAGAGGGTGACAGGAAAGGAAGAGGAAAAGGGTTTAAATTAAGGGGTAAAGGTGATATTTATGGTGGCAATAGAAAGAAGGGAAGAGGCAAGGAAGAGATGGGAGATAATTCTTGCCGGTACGAAAGATTAGTAACTAAATAAGATGAGGGAAAGGAAAGGGAAGGAGAGGACGAAGAGGGAAGAAAGGGGAAGGAAAGGGAAGGAGAGAGAAGGAAGAAGGAAGGAGAGGAAGAAAAGGGAAGAAGAGGGAATTAGAGGGAGGAGAGGGAGGGAGAGGAAGGGGAAAGAGGAGGAGGAGAGGAATTAAAAGGAGGGAGAGAAAGGAGAGGGAGGGAGAGAAAGGAGAGGGGGAGACGATGGAGTGGGGGGAAGGAGAGGAAGGGAAAGGAAGGAGAGGAAGGAAAAGGAAGGAGAGGGAAAGAGAGGGAGGGAGAGAAAGGAGAGGAAGGAGAGCAAGGAAAGGATGGAGAGAGAGGGAGAGGATGCAATGGCAGGGAGAGAAGGGAGAGGGAGAGGGAAGGATAAGAAAGAGAGGAAGGGAGATGAAAGAGAGAGAGAGAAGGAGAGGGAGGAAGAGGACGAAGAGAGGGGAGAGGAAGGGAAAGAGAGGGCGGGAAAGGCAGGCGAGGAAGGGAGGAAAGAGGAGGGAGGAGGGAGAGGAGATAGAGGAAGAGGAGAGAGAGGGAGGGAGAGGAAGGAGAAGGGGGAGGGAGGGAGGGAGAGGGACAGAAAGAGAGGAAGAGGAAGGAGAGAGGAGAAGAAAGAGGGAGGGAAAGGAAGGAGAGGGAAGGAGAGGAAAGAGAGGGATGGAGAGGAAGGAGAGAAAAGAGAGGGAGGGAGAGGAAGAAGAGGAAAGAGAGGGAGGGAGAGGAAGGGAGAGGGAGGGAGAGGAGGGAGAGAAGGAGAGGGAGGGAGAGAAGCACTTGGGAAAAATGGAAAAAAGGGAGTTGTCGGTTCAGGTTATTACGAAGACAGGTTTATTATGGCTTGCAAGAATAGTGCATCAAGCAGAAGATAGAGGTTATATGACTAGTATTTCCTTCACCAGTGAACCAAACTCGTATTTACAATATGTACACTGTTTACATTACGTACAATAATGTAAGAGCAAGCATACAACACAGTGGTCAAAGAGGCAAATTGCAAGTACCAGACACAACACCGTGAGCAACTAGTAGCACAGACAAGTCTGCCAAATTCGTGTCACAAGTGAACCACATTGATTCACAGCTCTGGCCGGCTTGTCTGTAGCTGGTTGATGATTGCAGGTACTGATATAACAATGAGGCCTGTATTAGATCGTTAAATCCTTAGCACCTGGTTCGCTGGTTGGGAGACTGTCTATATGGGAGTGCCTTAGCACCTGGTTCGTGTGATATATACCTGGGAGTGTGACATACACCGATAAAATGTACTCATAGCATGCCACAGGGATGGGGACCTAAAGAGAATTTATTTCTGAAACTCGGTTTATACTCTTGAGAACTGGGTATTGAGCTCATATCACCCTCAAGGGACAGGTTCATCTAAAAAAAATATTTTTTCCTTTGTACTATTTCGTTGAAATTTTTACCACAGACTCTAGACATGTTGAAACTTATGTAGGAAGAGTTGCATCAAGATCGTCCAATAAATAAAGTTATCAAAAATAAAAGTGTGAAAAGTTGGACATAGTAACATTTATAGCACTGATAGTCAATACTGGCAACCTAGAAATTATTTTTGATAATCACAAATGATAAAGCAATGACAAATTAAATTTTTAGTGAAGGAAAATAATGTAATAACATGTTTTATGGTACAAAAATAATATGTCTTGACTATGTATAAAAAATTTTTGCATTTTACACCCATGGTAAGCAAAAATGAAAGGATTATCCAAAGTTTTTCACCAAAAATTCAAACAATGTCCCCAGAAAAAATTGTGTAAAACTCAATGATCGGATCATAAATAATGGTGAATCATCAGAAGATATACCAAAAATGCACTTTAAAAAAAAAAAAGAAATTTATTGAGCCTTAGTATATGGTGGGTAAAAATACTCAGTGCCTTTATACGTTTATTGAGAGAACTGGTTGTATAGACAATATTCCTGAAGTTTCATGAAGATCCCTTCATCCTGAAGTTCTCTGGCGATCGGCCAATCATGACGATCCATCCCAATCAAACTGAAAAAAAAAATGCTCAGAATCCTATTGCCAGTGATTATATACACATATACATGTAATTGCACACATATATAACATTTCTTCTTCCTTCAATAAACGGCCGTATCACACCAAGGGGCGGGGTGCCCAAAAGGGGAAAACTGAAGCTTCTTTTTTAAATTTAGTAATGTATACAGGAGAAGGGGTTACTAGCCCCTTGCTCCCGGCTTGTTTAGTCGCCTCACGCACGCATGGCTTACGGGAGGAAGAACGGTTCCTCTTCAAATTTTATTTATATACATATGAAAATAAAAAAAATTCTCATGAATTACGTACCTTTGCCCTAGGGTGGGTGGCCATAGATGGTTATCTAATGTCCTCCAGGCTCGTAGGTCGTGTCCATCCCCTTTTCCTCTTCTTGTATCTTGGGGCCGATGTTTCCTGTATTCTTGTACATTGATTCTAGCTATGTTTGAGTCAATGTAACGTCCATAGCCAAGTGGTATGTCTAGACAGCTCCTCACATGTCCACTATTGCTTTTAAGGCAGTTGCTGGAGAAATCATCTTGCCACTTGGTTCAAAATAGTGCTTTACTACAGTAGGACCATATGCGTTGATACAGACTTTCATTAGGGTTTAGTTCTGCCTTTTAGAAAACGCTGCATAATTTTACTTCTTGTTAGGTCTTGGAAATTTTACCCTCCTCCATGTATGTAGGTTTGAGTAACTGCTTTCATGGTGGTGGGAGGTTTTGCTCTTGTTTTCTGGTGAAACACCATGAATCAACATCTGTTGGGCAAAGGTGATGTTGTGACTTTTCATCACTTGATGAACAACGGATGTAGCTTCGGATACCACTCCTCATTTTTTAACATCAGTCCCAACATTCTTTCTAGGTTCTTCTAAAAGTAATATCCAACTTTTCGATTACAAAGTCTGTCAGCATGCCCTTGTTTTCATATACTGCTTCCTTTTTTCCCAGTTTTCAATTCTTTTTCTACGTAGTGTGACTTGACAACATTTGTTAGTCTATTCTTGAGACGTTTAGCATGTGATTTATGCATTCCTCTTTATCAACTTGAACATCTGGTAAGGACCTTCACCCATGGTTGAAATCAACAATACTTTATATGTATTAGTCACCATCACTCACTATAGTTCTGTATCCCCAATTTATTTGCAAGGGGTTGCCAGATCAATACCCCACTTTCCATCTTTGGAGATGTTCCTGTATAGTTTTTATTGCATTTATGTTTTGTCCTTCTTTCAGTTCTTCATATTTTGCATCAAAATATTTTCATTTTCTTCAAACAAGTTTCGAGAAAGAACACATAGAACAGAACTTGCACATAACCTGATAATCAATCATTTTTCATCAAAGAATGATAGTGACGCCATTGTCAATATTCGAATGATGGCCCCTTTTTGCCATGTTTCTCATACGTCACATTTCAAAATTCCATTTTCATCTGGTACAATGTTAAATTTGGTATTTCCTTAGCAATAATGTCCCTTGATTCACCAAGTATTTCCTCACATGATTGAACAGATTTTTCTGTTACCAGTGTAGATATTTGTTATATATTTCCTAGTGATATGGCAAATTACAATAATTTCTAGAATAAATTAATTTTATCAACCGCTTCCAGTACCCCTTAACAATCCAAACCACTGAAACATAGCCAAAACCACTAACCACCGCCAGCACCACTCAAAAAACAGCCAAAACCACTGAACCACCGCCAGTACCATCCATTAAAGCACTGCCAGCATATTTTCGGCAAAACTAAACACTGCCAGCCCGAACCATTACCAGCCCACTGAACCACTGCCAGCACCACCCGAACCACTGTCGCCCACTGGCCACGTCAGCACCGCTGAATCCGTCAGGCCACCAAAGCCTGCACCCCCTGAAGCACTGCCAGCTCACCAAACCACCGCCAATACCAATGAACCCCTCCAGCACCACTGAACCACTGCCAGCACCACGAACCACTGCCAGCACCACTGAACCACTGATAACATTTCCGTATACACTATCCTACCAGTTGCAGGACTTGTCTTTTCACACTTGGTTTTTCCCCCCAAATGATGTTTACACACACAAAAAATAAGCACCTGTGGTGGTGCTGGCCAGGAGCAACCTCGCCCTGCAACCACAATTACGTGAAATCAAGAAATGTCTCAAGACGATGTTCATAATATTTAATAACCATAGCATCAAAACAACACTGACCACAACTCAAATTGATAAGATCTCATGTATTTTACTACGATTTACTTTAGATTATCACCATTTTCTTATCCTAATAACAGGATTTATCTTATAAAATAATGACACTCTCTTTCTGGCACTTGCCTTGAAACGTGCAGGTGTTGACACTGAAATATCGTCACAACACTAAATCAATATCACAAGTGGCCATTGCGCTGGGCCACATCTTGGGTGGCCATAGAGCCGGTGGCCACATCTGGGGTTGCCGTGGAGGTGCTCCACATGTAAGGTGGCCATTGGGTGTTGCCCATCTACGGTAGCCATGGCGGTGCTGGCCACATTTAGGGTTCCATTGGAGCTGGTGGCCCATATGGGGGGGGGCCGTGGAGGTCCCCACACCTGGGGTCGCCGTGGGGGTGCTGGCCCACCTGGGGTGGCCGTGGAGGGGGGGGCCACACCCCGGGTGGCCGGAGGGGGCTGGCCACACCTGGGTGGCCGTGAAGGTGCTGGCCCATTGGGGTGCCGGGAGGTTTCTGGCCACACCTGGGGTGGCCGTGGAGGTGCTGGACACCTGGGGTAGCCGTGGAGGTGTGGCCACACCTGGGGTGACCGTGGAGGTGGTGGTCCATCCCGGGGGGCCGGGAGGTGCTAAACATCTGGGGTGGCCGTGGAGGTGCTAGCAACATCTGGGGTGGCCGTGGAGGTGCTGGCCACACCTTGTGGCTGTGGAGGTTCCCACACCTGGGGTGCCGTGGACTGGCCCAAAACCCGGGGTGGCCGTGAGTTGGCCGATTTGGGTGGCCGTGGAGGTGTGGCCGCATCTGGGGGGGGCAGTGAAGGTGCTGGCCACACCTGGGGTGGCCGTGGAGGTGCTGGCTACACCTGGGGTGGCCGTGGCGGGGCTGGCCACACTTGGAGTGGCCGTGGAGGTGCTGGCCACACCTTGAGATGGCCGTGGGTGCTGGCCACACTTGGGTGGCCGTGGAGGTGCTGGCCTCATCAGGGGTGGCCGTGGGGTGCTGTCCACATCTTGAGTGGCAGTGGGGGGTGCTGGCCACACCTGGGGTGGCCGTCAAGTGCTGGCCACACCTGGGGTGGCCGTGGATGAACTGGCTACACCTGGGGTGGCCGTGGAAGTCCACCCACCCTGGGGTGGCCTGGAGGTGCCACCACACCTGGGGTGGCCGTGGAGGTGCGCTACCTGGGGTGGCCGTGGAGTACTAGCACACTTGGGGTGCGTGGATGCTGGCCACACCTGGGGTGGTCGTGGAGGTACTGCCACACCTAGGGTGGCCGTGGATTTGCTGACCACATTAGATGTGGTCATACGAAGGTGAAGTGGTCACGTATGTAACAACAGGTGTAGTGACGATATATGTATAATAGGTTGGAGGAGTGATCAATGTGGCCACAATTGAGCATCTCTTCTGTTCTTCGATCCTTTGGGTCGGCCAGGTCCACGTCGGGTGGCACAGGTACGTCTTCTCGTTTACGTTTACTCGATCCTATGGTTCGCCCGTGAACGTGGGGTGACCATGGAATGCTGGCACACCTGGGTGACCATGGAGATCCTGGCCATATCTGCTGTAATGGCCAGCACCGCAGATGTGATAGTGTGTGATGGTGGCGTGTGGTGGTAGCGGTGGTAGTAGAGATGTGGTGGTAGCGTGTGGTAGTAGAGTGTGGTGTAGCGTGTGGTAGTAGAGTTGGTGGCAGCGTGCGGCAGTAGAGGTGTGGTGAGCGTGTGGTAGTAGAGTGTGGTGGTAGCGTGCGGCGTAGTGTGGTGGTAGCGGGGTAGTAGAGTGTGGTGGTAGCGTGTGGTGGTAGCGTGTGGCAGTAGAGTTGTGGTGGTAGCGTGTGGTAGTAAGAGTGTGGTAGTAGCGTGTGGTAGTGATGTGGTGGTAGCGTGCGGTAGTAAGAGTGTGGTGGTAGCGTGTGGCAGTAGAGTGTGGTGGTAGCGTGTGGTAGTAGAGTGTGGTGGTAGCGTGGTAGAGTGTGGTGGTAGCGTGTGGCAGTGAGTGTGGTGTAGCGTGTGGTAGTAAGTGTGGTGGTAGCGTGTGGTAGTAGAGTGTGGAGTAGCGTGTGGTAGTAGTGTGGTGGTAGCGTGTGGTAGAGTGTGGTGTTAGCGTGTGGTAGTGAGTGTGGTAGTAGCGTGTGGTAGTAGAGTGTGGTGGTAGCGTGTGGTAGTAGGTGTGGTGTGGGTGGTAGTAGAGGTGGTGGAGTGGTGGAGAAATGTGGTGGAGCGGTGGTAGAGAGGTAGAGTAGCGTGTGGCAGGGGTGGTGGAGCGGGTGGAGAGATGGGGGAGCGTGTGGAGAGAGGGGGTGGTGGCGGGGTGAGAGGTGGTGGTAGCGGGGTGAGGGTGTGGTGGGCGTGTGGAGTAGAGGTGGTAGAGGGTGGGTAGAGGGGGTGGTAGCGTGTGGCAGCAAAAGGGGTAGTAGCGTGTGGTAGTAGAGTGTGGTGGTAGCGTGTTAGTAGCGTGTGGAGTAGCGTGTGGCAGTAGAGTGTGGTGGCAAAAAGGGCGGGGGTAGGAAAGGGGGAGAACGTGTGGTAGGTGTAAAGGAAGTGTGGTGGAGCGTGTGGGGTGGGGGGGGTAGCGGTTGGGGGGAGAGTGTGGGGAAAGGGGGGGTAGTAGCGGGGGTAGGGGGGGGTAGTAGCGTGTGGTAGAGGGTGGTGGTAGCGGGGGTAGAGAGTGTGGTGGTAGCGGGGTGGGCGGGGGAGTAGAGGGGGGGAGCGTGTGGCAGAGAGTGTGGTGGAGCGGGGGTAGAGAAAAGTGGTGGGTGTGGAGTAGAGTGTGGGGGGGAGCGTGTGGTAGGGGTTGTGGAGCGTGGGGTTTAGCAATTGGGGGGAGCGTGTTTGGGAGAGGGGGGTTGCGTGTGGAGTAGAGTGTGGTGGTAGCGGGGTAGAAAAGTGGTTAGCGTGTGGGAGCGTGTTGGGGGAGGGGGGGGGGAAAAGTGTGGGGGCGGTGGTAGAGAGTGTGGTGGTAGCGTGTGGTGGAAGGGGGGGTAGTAAAAGGGGGGGGAGGGTGGCAGTAGAGTGTGGGGGGGAGCGTGTGGAGAGGGTGTGGTGGACCGTGTGGTAGAAAAATGTGTGGTAGCCCCGTGGTAGTAGATTGTGTGGTAGCGTGTTATAGTGAGGGGGGTGGTAGCGGGGGAGAGAGTGTGTGGTAGCGTGTGGTAGTAGAGGGTGGTGGTAGCGTGTTGTAGTAGAGTGTGTGGTGCGTGTGGGTAAAAGGGGTGGTAGCGTGTGGGGAAAAATGTGGTGGGGGGCGGCCCCGGAGTAAGTGTGGTGGTAGCGTGTTAGTAGAGGTGGTTAAAAGGGGTGGTAGAGAGTGTGGTGGTAGCCCCGTTGTAGAGAGGTGTGGAGCGGGAGAGAGTGTGGGGTAGCGTGTGGGGGGAGAGGTGGTAGTAGCGGGGGTAGTAGGGTGTGGTGGTAGCGTGTGGTAGTGGGGGGGTGGTGGTAGCGTGTGGTAGTAGAGTGTGGGTAGAGTGTGGTGGTAGCGTGTGGTAGAAGGGGGCGTGGGGAGTAAGTGTGGTGGTGGTGTGGTAGTAGAGGGGTGGTAGCGTGTGGTAGTAGAGTGTGGAGGAGTGTGGTGGTAGCGTGGGAGTAGCGGTGGAGTAGAGTGTGGAGAGGGGTGGGGGCTTTTGGAGAGGGAAAACGGGGGGAGCGTGTGGTAGAGAGGGGGGTAGCGTGTGGGTAAAAGGGGTAGCGTGTGGTAGTAGAGTGTGGTAGTAGCGGGGAGTAATGTGGTGGGCTGTGGCAGAGAGTGTGGGGCGTGTGGTAGTAGTGGGGTAGTAGAGTGTGGTAGTAGCGGGGGCAGTAGAGGGGGGGGGGTGGGAGTAGAGTGTGGGTATTGGGTAGGAAAAATGTGGTGGTAGCGTGTGGAGAGAGTGTGGTAATAGCGGGGGTGGTAGCGGGGGTAGAAAAGGGGGGGGTGGAGCGGGGGCAGGGTTTTGGGGTAGCGTGTGGGGGTAGGGGTGGACCGTGTGGGAGAGGTGTGGTAGCGTTTGGGGGTAGATTTTGGGGGAAATGAAATGAAAGTGGGGGGAGCGTGTTGTAGTAGAGGTGGTGGTTTTTGTGTGGTAGTAGAGTGTGGTGGTAGCGTGTGGTAGTAGAGTGTGGTGGAGCGTGTGGTAGGGAATGTGTGGTAGCGTGTTTTGAGAGGGTGGTGGAGCGGGTTGTAGTAGAGTGTGTGGTAGGGGGGGTGTGAGTGTGGTGGTAGCGTGTGGTAGTAGAGGTGGTGGTAGCGTGCGGTAGTAGAGCGTTGGGGGCGTGTGGTAGTAGAGTGTGTGGTAGGGGTGGTAGTAGGGTGGTTTTAAAGGGTGTTGTAGAAAAGGGGGGTGGTAGCGTGTGGGTGAGTGTGGTGGTAGCGTGGGAGAGTGTGGTAGTAGCGTGTGGTAGAGAGGGGTGGTAGGGGGGGAGTAGAGTGTGGTGGAGCGTGTGGTAGTAAAGTGGTAGTAGGTGTGGTGGAAAAGGGGTAAAAGAGTGTGGTAGGCGTGTGGTAGTAGAGGTGGTGGTAGCGTGTGGTAGTAGAGTGTGGTGGAGCGGGGGTAAAAGAGGTGGTAGTAGAGTGTGGTGGTACGTGTGGTATTGGGGGTGGTAGTAGAGTGTGGTAGTAGGGGTGGTGGTAGCGTGTGGGGGGTAGAGTGTGGTGGTAGCGGGGGTAGTAGAGTGTGGTGGTAGCGTGTGGTAGTAAAAGTGTGGGGGGGAGCGTGTGGAGTAGAGTGTGGTAGTAGCGGGGGTAGTAGAGTGTGGTGGTAGCGGTGGCAGTGGGTGGGGGCGTGTGGTAGTAGTGGTGGTAGTAGAGGGGGGGTAGGGGTGGCGGGGGGGGGGTGGTGGTAGCGGGGTGGTAGAGAGGGGGGGGAGTAGCGTGTGGAGTAGAGGGTGGGGTTGCGGGGGAGAGAGTGTGGAAGGGGGGTGGGGGGTAGATGTGGTGGTATTTTGGGGTGGCAGTAGAGTGGTGGTGGTAGGGGGGGTAGTAGAGGGGGTGGTAGCGTGTTTTTGTAGAGTGTGGTGGTTTGGGGGGGTAGAGAGTGTGGTGGTAAAAGGGGGAGGAAAAGTGGTGGTTGCGTGTGGTAGTAGAGTGTGGTGGAGCGTGTGGTGGAGGGGGGGAGAGAGTGTGTGGTAAAAGGGTGGAGAGAGGGGTGGAGCGTGTTGTAGTAGAGTGTGTGGTAGCGGGGTAGTAGAGTGTGGTGGTAGCGGGGGTAGTAGAGTGGGTGGTAGCGTGGGGGGAGTAGGGGGGTGGTGGTAGGGGGGAGTAGAGGGTAGCGTGTGTTTTTAGAGTGTGGTGGTAGCGGGAAAAAGATTTGGGGTAGCGGGGTAGAGAGGTGGTGGAGCGTGTGGTAGTAGAGTGGGTGGTAGCGGCGGGGAAAGGAAAAGGTTTGGAGGTTGAGGAACTGATTACCTCAAACTCCTCTTGTTCTTCACAAATTTCCTTTTTTTGGGGGAAAGCCCGTTAAAAGGTTTCCCAATAAGTACCCCCAATGTTAAGTTCAATTTTTTAACTTGTTTGTTCTTCCCCAACATTTTTCTCCATATGGTTTTCCCAGGGGGTTTGCTAACCCCAAAAAAGAAAAAATTTGGAAAAGAATTTTTTTGGGGTACCGAGTAAATTTTTGATTTTCAATATTTATTATATTATTAAAATATAAAAACATATATTAAAAAAAAACATATAATCAATATTCTTTTAAAAACATATATTTACACAATCATAGTACAATAAAATATCACAAGCAAATCATATACTTAGTGATGTGTCAAGTCCTTTTCCCAAATTGGTGTCACGCAGGACACTTCCATACCTCGTCATGTTTCCCCTTTCCACCGTGTCCTCGGCCCCCTTTCTCTGTGTTAAAACACCATCGCTCAGGGTCACTCACGACACCTTTCGGGGCCCATGGCACGCCCCCGCATCATGAACCAAAATTTCTATTACAATCCGTACAACGCCCCCTTGACCACCCCCCAAAAACACGACAAGGGGGTGCCACCTTCAAAAACTCTCTGCATACACCACTAAAACCCTGACACCCGGTTAACAATCTCCAGTTAAACCCCGGGTACAGTCTCAGGTACAGTTCAGGTACATCGTCCCCGGGACATAGTAGATTCTGGTGACCTCCCTCTCTC